>JBCJKF010042420.1:0-11173 GCA_039654545.1 Plocamopherus ceylonicus
ATCTGCGTTTAGAGCCTGTACTTGTATGGGGTTAGACGCACTATAAAAGCCATTTATTATTATTATTATTATTATTAAGATCAAGTCCCGGGCAAAGTACTCCCGAGAAAGTTGGAGAAGGGGCGCAGTCGGTTGGTAGTAGGAAAGGGTTGGTGGTGGGCTATTTATGTAATTTTGAAATCATAATTTGATCCATGTTTATGAGTTCTTCCCTCCTTTCCTACCCCCTCTCTCTATACATCTGCCCATCCATCCGTCAGTTCACGGTCCGTCTGTTCATCACTCTGTCCATACATCTGTCCGCCTGTCTGTCGGTCTATCACTGATGATTTATTCCATCACTTGTTCATTCATTTATTCACTCATTCCTCGACTGGACAGCCAACTCGTTCAAGTTCTTGTCCTAGATATTTACATATGTATATTGCATGAATATGACCGACAAAATCCATTTTCTTTAGTTCAAAATATTATGAGAAAATTAAGCTCGTTCATATATGCCGTTTAATTCCCTGGTTTGTTTAGTACATGTTAGAATAACCCAGGAAAGTAAAGCTATAAATTACCTGTGATCCTGATTACCGCAATGGTTTTGATTCTTTCCAGAATCAGTTTTTTATATTTAATATAATGTTTTTTCCCATTTCATAAACCAAGCTTTACAATGAGGAAATCCTGGATTTGATGGACACCACAAGGGATCCTGAAGCTCGGGTTAGTTCTAATCTCCTGTCAACCACAGCACGAAAATTAAGACCTTCAGATGGAAATACAAATGAAATCCTGAAACTATGGTTGCCTTGATGTCTCCACATATGCATTGATTTGAAAAGAAAAAAAAATATGTGAAGAATCGGTAGAATGTCTTTTGATGTTTTAGTCATTTCCGTTAAAAAGTAACTGAATTTTATGAACTTTTAACATAATCTTGATCTGGGTCTACTCTTTTTTTGTTTAGTCAAAGATCGGAGTCATGACATGTTATCACAAAGATAAATCATATAAAGATGTGTCCTAGTTTGCTCTCATTTCAAGAGCATTGTGAATTTTTGTCTCGGATCAATGGAGTTGAAACATTTTTTTATACATTTTAAAGTAAGAATCCTAGTTTGGGGTATTGTTGTTATCATTAGGTTTTGATGTCCGTTCAAAATAATCAAAAAAAAGGAAAATTTGCCTGTCATATAATTGTAAATATTGTTCTCAAATACCGTAGAAAGTACAACTGAAACTTTATAGTGAATGTGAAGTAAGCCTGGAATTGGATAATCGGGGATACATTTGTTGTGTTGGAAATAGCGTTTAAGTATTAATTTATGCGTCACTCAGATGAAAAGCTGAATGAGGTTTGAAAGCCTTTAAGAAATCAATTATTAAATTTTTCACATTGTTATCTTGATTTCAGGGCCGCAAGTCGCACATCCGAATCCATGAGGATGCCAGTGGAGGCATTTACGTGGTTGGAGTCACAACCAAGCCAGTTCAGTCATTAAGTGACGTAAGTCCGTCTTTCCAGTGGTTGGATATACACCTGCAATGTATTTGATTCAATGTAGTATTACAGTATTGAATAATTTTTCTTGTTTCCATTCTCGACTTTTATAAAATATTATCAACCAAATGAGTGGTCTGTAAGAAGTCTATTTTTATATCCAGGAATGGCGGGCCCTGGAAGTATGAAAGTGCTATCTATTCCTGTTGTCTCGAGTCCTAATGACTCTCCAGCATTTGAGTCAAATAAAATTTCTGACATTAGTATCTATTACCTATTCTATTAGACATAGAAATTACCCACATTCAATAATCATTACTTGTATATTTGAGCATTATGCCCCCTGAAAATCCTTGTGTCTGTAACATGGATACCCTGAAAATGCTTATATGTATTCTTTTTTGTCTTCTTTTACTATCCCTTGACAGACGATTGAGTGTCTTCGGGCAGGAGCCCTTTCCCGCGCCACAGCGTCCACCAATATGAATGTACAGTCATCCCGATCACACGCCATCTTCACACTTCTGATTCGCCAACATCGGCTGGTGAAAGACGAGGTCAGAAAAAAATACCGTTATTGTCGAATCGAAGAGACTTTGGGGTTTTTATTACAATTTTTGTTATTTCACTCCCACTAGCCCCTGGTGTGTTATGTGTGAGATTCATTTCTGTTCTTGCTTGTGTTCTTTGGTATGGGTTTGTTTTTTGTTTTTCCCAAACAATAGGTAGGCCTATCCACTTTCTCTTACCTAAATGTAGTAGGATCCCATACAATAAGAGGCAAATGTTTATATATGGTCAGTGTCATTCTATAAACATATAACTACAAATTTTCAGATTTCCCTCTTTTGAAAAGATAGTAAAGTTTATTTAAAGCCACTCATAGCATTTCGTATAAAAAATAGAGTTGGGTTTTGTTTTTTTGTTTTTTGCATACTTCAACGGACCAATTTTATTTTGTAGTAAAATGAGATGAGTGACTTTCAATAAAATTTACTTTTGGGTGAAAAAGTGAAAATTTGTAATTATACGTTCATAGAACAACATGGATGGTATGTATTGAATTGCAAGATATATGTCAAAACATTTGCTTTAGCAATATATACACTGCATTTATCCTCTTGTTAGGGAACCAGGGCATTGAATATCTCAACAATTTAGTGAACAGAAAGGATGAAAAGGAGTTTTTCATTTACTAAAGAGATTTTCAAGATTATGTTTTACTTCAAATTTCTGTTGAATTCTTCAATGCTTTTTTCAAACTATACATGATACATTAAATCCATCGTTGAAGGTCATTGACCTTTTGATGCTCTTTCTCCTCAGCCTTGACACCAACTTGTGAAGGCTGATAGACTGGGTTGAATGGCAAGTCTATGCTGAACTTGTAGTCTTGGAACAATTTGTCTATCTGATCTTTAAAAACATTCAGGCTGTGCGCCAGAGTAGTACATTCTAGAAGGCTCTTCCAGGTGTCATTTATTTGCATGTTGTTGTTTTCTTTTTACTCACAAACAGAATCAGCAACTAGACGAAGGAAAAGACACCGATTCCAGCCAGGCCGAGTTTGAAACCCTGACGGCCAAATTCCACTTTGTAGACCTGGCAGGATCTGAAAGGTTGAAGAGGACAGGGGCCACAGGGGACCGGGCCAAGGAAGGCATCTCCATCAACTGTGGCCTTGTAAGTTTTAATACCTTTTTTTTTGTCAGCTAGAAAGGAATGTATTGGCTTCGTCAGTCGAAATGTAAGTTAAAATACCTTTTTTAGTCAGTTAGAAAGGAATGTATTGGCTTCGTCAGTCAAAATGTAGGTTAAAATACTTTTTTTAGTCAGCTAGAAATGAATGTATTGGCTTCGTCAGTCAAAATGTAAGTTAAAATACCTTTTTTTAGTCAGCTAGAAAGGAATGTATTTGCTTCGTCAGTCAAAATGTAAGTTAAAATACCTTTTTTAGTCAGCTAGAAAGGAATGTATTGGCTTCGTCAGTCAAAATGTAAGTTAAAATACCTTTTTAGTCAGCTAGAAATGAATGTATTGGCTTCGTCAGTCAAAATGTAAGTTAAAATACCTTTTTAGTCAGCTAGAAAGGAATGCATTGGCTTCGTCAGTAAAAATGCTCTTCTTTTTCTAGGCAAGGTGATTTCCTGCCACTATCCTGGGTGGACTCAAATTTTTCTGTCTTATTTTTCCACTTAAAACTTCTTCCCTCTGCGTTTATAGTCATTCTCAATGTATTTACCATCTTAATAAATGTTTTCCAAATGTGGCTCTTAGGGTTTATGAATGCTGTATATTTTGTTCTTGCGTCCAGTTGGCTTTAGGAAATGTGATCTCTGCCCTGGGAGACAAGGCCAAGAAAGGCAGCCATGTGCCATACAGAGACTCCAAGTTGACGCGCCTCCTGCAGGATTCTCTTGGAGGCAACAGGTTAGACCCAAGTTTTGAGAATTTTGCCATCATTATTATAACCATTATTGCCTTCTGCACCTGCATGTAATTTAAAATTTGATTGTGACTCAATAGCCGTTTTATCTAGTATTCACTAACTTATTTGTTGTCATTTGAGTTGGTTTAAGTCTAGACTATTGCTGTAGGTGACCTGGCTGCATGTAATTTAAAATTTGATTGTGACTCAATAGCCGTTTTATTTAGTATTCACTAACTTATTTATTGTCATTTGAGTTGGTTTAAGTCTAGACTATCGCTGTAGGTGACCAAGCTGCAGATGATCTAGTACTCAAATAAAATTTCAACGTCTCCATTTTTAGTTTTTACCCTTCTGACAGGATTGAGAGAAATTTCTGAACACTATTCTTTCAGTTGGCAAATTAATAAAAAATATACATAGGCCTGTGTCTATGTGATTGTTTACCAAGCATTCTTTACTTTGCCTACTTTCACCTCAATATGAGCTGGACAGTAAAAACTTGTTCTTGTGGAATTTATAGTTTGATTTAATAATCTATTATGATTGCATAGTAAACATTACTGCAACTGTGGTATGATTTTATTTTTTGTTTTCCAAATTTACTACTGACCTAGGTTTGCCATATTTTAGGAGCCTTACTCTCTTTTCAAATTTACATTTGTTTAAAATAACCAGCTTCCAAAGTGCTTGAAATGTTTTGAAATGAACAAAAATATAAGGAAAATAATGATCGTACCAAAATCAAGTAATTTACTTTGTGTTTTTTGATTCCTTACAGTCGAACTTTAATGATAGCTTGCATTTCCCCTTCTGATCGCGATTTCATGGAGACTCTCAACACGTTGAAGTATGCAAACCGGGCCAGGAACATCAAGAACAAGGTTATAGCCAATCAGGACAAAGCTAGCAAACAGCTGGCCTTGTTGCGGTCTGAAATTGCCTCTTTGCAGCAGGAGTTGATGGAGTATAAAACGGTAAGTGGCAGATTTCAAGTTTTAGCACAAGATTTTCTCACATCTTATTGCCTTGGCTACTAGATTAACAGGACTTGTAATGATGCTCAGATTTATTTTTCATAACTGTCTTTGATAACCTCATGTGTTTTGAAAAAAGAAAATAAAAAAAAATAAAAAAGAAGAAATTGATTCAGTCTTAATTTCAACTGTTTGATACATTTTTTGGGTGCAGTTATCGATTATTTGGTTTTGAAATGTTCAAAATCTGTGGTTGTCTTATTTTCTTCAATTTTCCACACACACACACACAAACACACACAAACACACACACACACACACACACACATACACTTGCATAGACCCACATATATTATATATAACAGAGAGAAAATTATGGAAAATGGCTTGGGGATGGAGGAAGACTACATGTATATATGTTTTACCCTTTTCTTGATGAATATTTTACAAATTGTTTACATGCAGGGACAAAGGACCATTGATGCTGATGGGGTCGAGTCTGTCAATGACATGGTGACTGAAAATGGTATGCTTCAGTCAGAAAATGACAAACTGCGACACCGAATCAAAGCCATGCAGGATACCATTGAAACTCTAAAGGCCAGGAACACGCAACTCTCATCCGATGCAGCTGTCTACTCGGTCCTTGGCAGTGAAGGTAAAACTGCTCATCAAATACCGAACCAATATTAAATGGGTCGTTTGGATGCATATTGTTGTGTTGTAATGACAAAATTGGAACCTCGCTATAGAAGGATCAAGACATTTATTGAAAGAGTTGGTAAACCACAACAAATAGACCCAATTCACTCTCTAGGAAGAAAGAGTGATCCATCAGAGAGAGGCTTGGTCTAATGTAGTCTTAGTAGTATAGTGACTTAGTCACATTAGATCATTTGAACCACACTGCATCCCTTATTAGCTTTCAAATTCTCAAGATTTATGAGATTTCGGTTTTGGGTAAACTTGAAGGTGTGGGAATATCTTACATGGTGTACTGTACCCATTTTTAATCCAAGTTAATGAAAATAATCTTAGGTTGATTCAATCGGTGCAAGCTCCAGAGACTCTAGGACTTGAATCTTACCTGTGCTGTTGAACAAAATAAACAAGAAAAAAGCAAAAAGTAACGAAACCCAAGTAAATTTAATTCATGCTTTCTGACGCTGGATAGGATTGAAAATTAAAGAACCTGTGTTAAACAATTGTATTGAAATGTGCTTAATGTTTAATGCTTGAGAGATTATTGCCTTTGTCAAAACTTTAAAATTGCTGCTGAAGATGAACGGAAGTGGGTAAATCTTAACAAGCCACAAATTGTTACCCTCCCATGAGGGAGAGGAGGGAAAGGTCCGGTATTAGATGGGCAAACTGGGAGAAGGGATTAGGGAATTTGAGATGAAATGATAGAAAGTTTTAGATTTGGGCCAGATGGTGCTGAAATGTCACAATATAAATTTTGCCAAGTATTCCAAAAGATATTTAACTTTTTGTTGTCTTGGATTTCGTTTTCTCCTTTTCTTCCCTCTTACTTTACTTTATTCATGTCTTCTTGCCAAAGATTTCAGTCAGTTATCTTGTAAAAGTATTTTAACTGACAACATCCATGCCATATGTTTTACAAAATGTTTCTTGTTATATTTCGAATCACCCAGGACAAGCTTCTAATGAAGATGTGTCTAATCTTGTCAAGAAGTACATTGGAGAAATTGAAGACCTGAAGTATGTGCAATAAACCTTCCATCTTTGAAATTATACTCTTCTATTCTGTCTGTAATGGGAATCTCATGACCCAAACTTTAGAAGGCGAAATTTGTTGAAGTTTTAACAAGATATTTACTTTAATTGTCATCAATCATGCTTCGTAAATTATCACTCACTAATAATGATAATGGAGCGCAGAAATGTGACTTTGCTTTTACCATCCTAGTTTGAGCTTTATGAAGTTTGAATAATAATAAATATATACTAGACAGTGCCATTCTAAAGTATAACCTTGTTATCGTTATATGACATTAAATTTACATGACCAGGGTTCCTTCTTTCTTTCTTTGTTAATATCTCATTTTACATTTCGATGTACATGTATAGGGTTTAGGTTCCTGAAATGATATTTCTTCAGTTTCCCTTGTCCTGACATTTTGTTTCCTTCTGAGAAATAATAATGATGATAATCATAATCATTTCGCTTGTTTTCTTAGAACAAAACTGTCAGAGTCGGAATCCATGTATGAGCACCTCCAGAAGTCATCCACCCGGGCCGCAAGGTCTCCTCGTCTTTCCATCAGTTCAATGTCTGGCTCCTTGATGTCTTCCTCCATGATGTCATCGTTTGCTGGAGGGATGGAAGGTCCAGCATCTCCTGACATCATGGAAACATCCATCCTGTCCGATGCCAAAAAAGATATCAAGAAGCTGAAAAAGATCAAGAGGTCGCATTTCCGCCATTTAAATCATGAGTGAGCGTGATCCCTGAACATTTCACCCCCTTACTTAATCGTCTGAAGTTTCTCACTCTTTTGCTAAAATTACCAGAGATTTATCACTCTAAGAAATGTTTGTGAAGTCCAAACTATTTCTTTACGTTGGCAACCCCCTTGTTTGTTTGTTGTTTTTTTTTTTCTTTTTTTTTTTTCTGGATCATATTTGAGGTCTAGGTTTGTAAAGAATGAAGAGAGGCCACAATACAGTGTAGTAATATTTATTTCTCAACAGGTAATGTTATTAGAAGATTAAATGTGTGATACACATATTTTGATTTTCAGCATTGATTTGGGGGAATTGATTCCATGCAGGATGTCAAAAGCCTCCCTCATCGGAAAAAAATAAAAAAAATAGAACTGGTTTGAACCCATTGGTTTATAGTAACTTTACCATAGACATCAGACCTATAGTCATCATCTGGCTTGATTTACTGTTAGTTATTTTCAATGTAATGAAAGTTTTGATCATATTTCTTCTATCAAAGGCAATCTTTGCCTTAAGAAACTTTTCATCAAGTAGAAAATCACCACCTTGACTAATGTTGAAAATTTGCTGTGCCACTAGCACTTTTACTTTTCTCTCTCTGAAATATCAAGTTAGATTTAAGCATACAGATCACACACACATACACATAAATGCACACACACACTCACACACACACACACAAACGCACACACACACTCACACACATTCACACACAGACACAAACACACTGATACACACAGTCCCTGTCACGCCTGTATAAATGTAACTAGAAAAAAACAATACATGGAAAGAAAAAGAGAGCAATAAATTGTTTTGAAACTTGATATGGAGTTCCTCCCAGATTTTACCTTACTTAGTCCCTGGTAAGTAAAGATGAACAAGTGAGTTAAAGAAACATATTTCAGCTCTGCATAACACAGTTTTATCAGTGCTGCTGCATCTCACCTTCCAGTGGAGATAATATTCAGACCATCTAATATAATCCGACATTTCTTTGTCACCTGAACAGATTTCTAAAATTGTGGCTTTAATTCCCACTGCATTAACAATAACTGCCTCTGACAATTCCTAGAGGCATTTTAAATGGATTGCCCATTGCACTCTTTGTTAATCTTGCAAACTTCTTTCACGTTTGCAAAGTGTTCTGTATTAATGGTAATTACACATGCACATAAATAATTTAATCAAAAATAAACTTAGGTTTAGATATTTGTGTAGAAATTCATACATTATTTAAAATAAATAAAATATTCTGAATTTATAGTGATTACATGTACATATTAATAATTTAATCAAAAATAAAATTAGATGTAGATATTGGAGTAGAAAAATAACAATTGTTTGAAATAATTTTCTCTAATTTCTTTTAAATAATAATAATAAAAAATTCACACCAGTGATAGTGCAAATGTTTATTATTTCAAGGGTAAGTAAATGCCCCCCCAACCTCCCCTTCCCCCGGAGTTAACTGTAGATGGTCTGTAAGATTGTGAGATTTCATTCTACTAAAATATATCTTCCTAAAATTATTTCTTTCTTTCAACTTATGGATACGAAATCGTTTCAAATAATGGTTCTTCTCTTGTTTGTTCTGTCAGAAGTGACAAGGAGAATGTCAACACCAACCATCTGAAGGATGAAGATGAAGAGGCTCCACATGATAATGAGGTAGTTGGAGAGGGACCTGTAGTGCCAAATAATGAGGAAAATGAAGTAAGTATGCGACTTCTTATGACTGTATCTTGTCTGTGGTTATAATAATGATATCATACGTTTGCATATTATTTAGGGAAAGTGAAGAATGTATACTTTATTTGAAGGAGAACTTTTCCTTCCATTAAAAGTTAGGATTAAAATTGTTATTAGGGATCCATTTTTGTTATTTTGTGTGTCATGCGCAAAGTTATACAATGACTGTCTCCAACGTGATGTGAGTTTTTAAACTTATTTGTTTGTTTGGTGTCATTTTGTTTTTTTGTTTTGCTTTGTGCTTTTTTTTCTTTTCTTTTAGAAGGGGTGGTTCTTTTTGTGTGTGTGTGTTTTATTTTTTTTTATTTCCCCTGCTCATCTGTTTCTAATTGATAACAGCCATTTTACTCACATAAAGACCATTGCTTGAATATTTTCTACCAAAGCAATCATTGAATTCATTCAATGGCAATGGACTCTGTTACAACTTTTATTGCATTTTAAGATTTATTGTCACATTTGCTATTCTGTTTTTGTTGTTGTTTGTTTTGGTTTTGTTTTTTTGTTTTTTCAAAAGCTTTATCTTATCCATTATTTATTTCTTCTTCCCTTCCACTTTGTTTGTCCTATGTGAAAGATGGAAGGAGATGAAGAAGAAGACGATGATGACGATGAGGAGGATGAGAACTCTGACTCTGGCAGCTCCTCTGACTCTGATTCAGAGGGAAGAGGTAAGGACAATTTCATTTTACCTTTGATCAAAAAGCCTCTCTGTAGTTACCGACATTAAACTGAAAATCCAATTTTATTTGATTTTATTGTATTTTACTGTGCATAGTCAGACCTTTTTCTCAAGTTCTTATTGGATAGTGGCATTAATTTTTCAGGCTTCTCTTCTTTCCCTTAATCTTTCTTGCCCGATTTAAATAAGTTATCCGATTTTTTGCCTTTAAATATATTAAACCCTTTGAAAAATTCCATCGTCAAGAATCAAGCGTAATTTCAGAGTAAGGTTTTGATTTTTCCCTTTTGAGGTGGTGATAATCTTTGAAAAAGAATTCATTCCTCAAGGGTTTGGAAGGGTAAGAGTAGTGAGTGCGTTGGTGTAATTGGCGAGGTTGGAGCATTTCCAGAGCACCAGCTAGGGGTAGACTTAATATAGCTTAGTTTCAATGTGGTCTGTGGAGATAGAAGAGACTTTGTTCGAGGGAGACTTCACTCTCTGAAGATTGGGCATGTGGTTCCATCCTTTAAATCAATGGAAGCTGTTACGCAATCGATTGAATACTATTTTGCCAAAGAAATTGGTTTTGTCTCACACCTGGGCATCATGAAGAAAGCAAGCAGAAAAAGGAAAAAAAAAGGGGTAGAGGGGGAGGGAGAGATATCTTTTTTGTAAGTGTAAATAAGAAAAAGGGGTGGAGAACATCTCTGATTTTTAAAAATTCTTTTATGATTTTTTTTTTTTTTTTTTTTTTTGGTATCTTCCCATACTTTTGTATAATAATGTAGTGTATAGAGTTGTAGTCATTTTATTCATGACGGGATTTCCATAGGCCATCTTTCTGTTTGAGGCCGTTCCCCTCTTGTATTACAATTATAACATAACCTTTTCTCAGCCGAGCCATTGTGGACAGTTTGGAACTATAACCCAGGTATTAGTACTTCCACGATGGCTGTTTTAGTGTTTTAATATGATTTCCTTCAGACGTGTGCCAGGTCTTTTTTTTTTTTTTTTCTTTTGCTTCCTATGGTGAACATCATGTTCTATCACCAACAAAGGGCGTGGGTTACCTTATCAGCATCATTAAATGTGTCGCTCAGATTTTTATTATTTTTTTTGTCTTCTGTGGATTTCTTTTCTCCTCACTTCAATGGGTTTTGTGTTCATCCCTCCTCAATTAAATTAGTTTTGTGTAGTCCTGTCTGTATGCTGATTTCATTTGTTCGGCTTTAGTGTTTGTATTCCCCCCTCCTCCACTAGCCCCAGTCAGATCCCTTGCGTTGTAGCACTCAATGGATTAAAGCACAATGAAATAGTTCCGACACATTAGATCTAGACAATTTCAATGAGCCCCATAGAGAATAATTACAAACACAGAGGGAAGAATTTTTGAT
>JBCJKF010042531.1:0-11167 GCA_039654545.1 Plocamopherus ceylonicus
GAAATCGTGGTACAAGCGAAATGAAGATGAGGAACTATCTTAATTTCACTTTTATTGTGATTTTCAATATCATATATGATATCTCTCTTTTCTCTACAATAATAGAACATTTCCCATAACAATTTTATATTTTAATATGTATATATGTATTTCACTAATGAGTATCTAATTAGCTTTATTTTCTTCGTATATTTAAGTTTCCATTTCTAATTACGTTGTTATTTACGGCTTCAGCAGCGAGTTATTTAAATTCAACAGGCGTAATTAAAGCGCTCTCTGAATTAAACTTACTCCGAGAAGTTCGAGAAGTGATCCTTGACGTTATTCCGAGTTACATAAGATATTGATCAAACAGACGGATAAATGTCGCGACTGTAGATCGTGTCACCAAGTTTCCAAACTGTAACTAGATCAATCCATTGTTATCTGTGTATTGTCAATTATTTCGAACGTGCGAGAAATCAAGTCGAGCTTCAGTCATGTTTTACTCGTGGTTACCTCGGGTAAATGAGATGTCACGTAAAAAACACACAAGTGCAGACGACAAGTGATTTAAATATATATATTTTGGTTATCCATTATGTTGCAATAATTTTTTAATTTATGCAAGAGGTATATCATGAATCAGCAAGTGTGTTAGATATTTAATTTTAAAATAAGTAATTTTATATAAATTCTAAACTTTTATTTATCTTACTATGAATATTATTTGTTTATGTGAAAATTCCTAGGTTCTCTTTATTTAAAGACAAAAAAAAACAAATATAAATTAAGCATTCTTATATCACAGTATTACATTTGTAGCATCGTGTATAATTTATTTCTGAAACATTTCGTTTCTCTGATAACGAATGTAGGAAATTAGTGAGGATGTGCGAGATGTGGAGCACAAGTGGTTGGAACACGATGGTAACGCGCCATTCATCGAAACTAGACGCACCCCGGATATCGAGAACATGGATCCGGAACAATATCGTCAATCTATAACACAGTTAGTATCTGCTTTCTCATACTTAGGTCAAAATAAAGAAGATAGGATATGATGAATGCGTTTAACGTAATCTCATGATGCTTTAGCGTTTTCTAAATCATGAATAATTAAATAGGCACGTATAAAAATTAATCGTTTTTGTCGCAGAATGAATACCAGCCTGAGCGAGATTCAAGCGGATATACAGCGTTTGGCGAGCCAACAGAATCAGATACAGCAGCAACACCTGATGACGCAGCATCAGAAGCAGATGCAACAACAGCTTCAACAACTGCAGAGTCTCAGTCAGCAGCATATGCAAGTGAGTGCTTTTTCTCGGAAATGCATCTTGCGTTAACGTCATCAGCCGTTTCTTAAAATCTTTGCCTCTCTCGCAGTCTTACGGAATGCCACCAATGAATCCGTTAACACCCAGACTGCAGGATCCGCAACAATCGCAGTTCTATTTGCATGATCAACCGCAAGTGCAGAGAAGAATGTGGGGTCAGCCGGCACCCGCCCAAAGCCTGGCCAATGAAATGGCCGCGGTGGGCTATCAGCAGTCTATGGATTCCCGATTTAGTCCTCAACCTGCCGGTATATCATTTTTATTTTAGTACAAGGCCAAACAACTCGTGCGAATAAATTCATTATTTTAAAATAGCTTATATAAATTAATGCAGATAATTTAACGATATTTTATATAAGAATGTTGAGATGATATAAAATTTTTTTCGGACTTGTGCGAATATGTTAAAATAATTTTCTTGTCGTCCAAGGAATTTACTCGCAAAAAATTATTTTTATATCTAAATATAACGGTTGTATATATATAAAAAAAAAATTTGTAGTGTATATATTTTCTAATAAATAATTTTCAAACATTTTTCCTTAGCTTATCAGCAGGATATGCGCATATATGCGGATCCCACGAGGACTTGGGCCACGCAGCACCCAACGCAGAAGGGATTCGTCCTGCACGATACTCAGGAACCAAGATACCTCAACGGTGGGGATCATAGTCTGTGTAATAATCAAATGAGCCATCCCGGCCCCACGTATCCGGCGTCTTCGCTTTTCAACCAAACACAAGCCACATCTGCTAGTCCGCAACATCGTAACGCTGTGAGTATTCCCATAAGTTTTGCAATCATCTTCTCTTCGTGTTTCCTTTCCGGGCTTACAAGTGCAATACGCAAACTCGGCATAAGAATTCTATTATATCTTTATAGCGCTATCACACTCTCTCGTCACACACACACACACACACACAGTTCTATTTATATTTGTACCAATAGCTTCTCTGCATACAATGCACGCATACACGCATCATTTTATTGCAAAAGATAAAAAAACGGGACTGAACGCCGCACTCAGCAGCGATTACGCAGCGTGAGTGAAAAGTTATTGCCGAGCGCTCACGATGTATATGCTGATCATCGACTCGATTTGGTCACCTCAATACGAAGGCTCGGCCCGAGTAGCTGAGTGTTGTACGTATACGCATGCGAATCAGTCGATGATGTAATGCACGTTTATAGATACTTGTTCTTGACACCCAACATGGCAGACACTACCCACACCGGCAGGTATATGCGGTTGCGCTGCGGCTCGGATTTACAACCTTCTCTCTCGAAGTGATTTGTACATTTAAATAACATGTATTTCTTTTGCTCGTCGTCGACCATCGCAACTTCACGCGAATGTTTTCGCGAGGTTTGTCTAGACTCGTTTATGTGTCCATCAGATATTTATGAACGAAAGGAAACGATTATTGAATTATACAAGAAAATAATGCTGCGATAATATATTGCGTTTTTTCAGTGTATATCTTTCTGTTACTTTAGGTTCATCGAATAAGTCAGTTAATTAGTGAAAGTCCCGAGCCGAAAAGATCAACTGTACATCACATCCCGATCTCATGCGAAAGTCCAACGGAAAAGAGGCAGGTTACTGCTTTGCACACTCCGGTACCAGCTCCTCCTGCCGATGATATGAAGCCACAGAATATATCTTTTATTGGTAATTAAATATATATATATTCTGACATTTATCCGTATTTTATTTTGCAATTATATCTTTCTTTACTATCTCTTCTTTTATATTAAAGAGAAGATACATATACAAATTTTTTTTTCTTTTAAGGTAATGATGACGATATCGCGCAAGGTATTCGAGGTTTGAACATAACATCTGGTAGTCGTACGTATAGAATACCGTCGCCAACCAGACCCGCGATATCGCAAAATTCCTTCCAACCTCATCCGTCTCTAAGGGAAACGATTTCGTCGCGTTCAGCCACTCCGGACGTCACGCCTCTCGATTCTACGGACGCTGAGAAAGGATTCTATATTTCCTTCGATAATGACGCTCCCAAGAAGCCGAAGCCAACTCTTAGGGTGAAAAGAATGTCTCCGAAGAAGGTAAGCGTTTTCTTGTTACAATCGAATCTCAACATTCTTAGTTTTATTTATCTTTCTTTTACGTTATTCTTTTTTTATATGGATATTCATTTGTGATGTATCCTTGAAAAGTCTAAAGTTATTAGGAAAATGTATTTCAATTTTTGCTTTCCAAGGAGATATAATATCTATTTCAAAAATGATGGAGTAAAATAGATTGCAAATTTAAATTTTGATCCTAAGTCCTCGATATCCGGGGTGAAGAATATGGTAGATTTGGTAAAGTGAATTATCATGCTGTAATATTTATGTATAAATATTTCTAAAAAAACAATTGATTATTTCTTCAGGAACGAAGTGTATCGTCTTATATCGAGCACGAGGACTTTATGCGTTCTGAATCACCTCCTGTTAGCGTAGTTGAAAAGCATAAGCAAGTGGAAGCTCAGCGAGAATTAGAACGGGAGAGATTGCGACAAGCTGAAGAGAGGGAACAGCAGAGGCAAGAAATGAGAGACAGAGAGCTTAAGAGAGAAATAGAGAGGGAACGGCAAAGGGAGAAACAGCGCGATGGCAGCACAGAAGGACGACATGCTTCCGGAGTTGGTCTGGTGATTGGGAATCAACTTACAAATCCCGATCCAGTATGTAAAGTACATTAATATTGATTACATTCAAACAATAATAATAAACTCTCCACATAGTTGCGCAGCCTTCATTTTTTTTAACTCTTATAAAATTTTTGTGTACAAGATGCTTTTAATCGAATCTTTCTATAGAATTCTATGGACGAAATGGAGAAAAAGAAAGAGAGAATAATGCTAATGTCGCTGCAGAGAAGACAAAGACAAGAGGAAATGAAAGAAAGAAAGGAAATGGAGGCCCAAGCACGTAGGGAACAAGAAAAACTCAAGGCAGAGGAGAGAGCTCGTAAAAAAGAGGAGGAACGACAGAGGCGAGCCGCTATCTTGGAACATCATAAGGTGAAAAAGGCGATAGAAGAAGCGGAAAGAGAAGTGAGTGTGTGATAATTGCATAAACAATTGACAAACATATAGAGAGAGATTTGACATTGCCAGTTTTTATATTTTCAGTAAATTTTATATATTATTTTAACATTTTTAATATATTAAATTTAGTATATAATGCTTTATTTATATGGTTGTAAACTGTTTTTTGATCGTTTTTTCTTAGGGTAAAGTAATCGATAAGGAGCTCCTCAACGCGATAAATCCAGCAAAATTACGTAGCAAGACTGGAACCGCTCGACCACGGCCCAAAACGATTCACGGAGACGCTGGTACAGTGTTGGACTCCGGGGCTCTTACACCTAGTCGCGGGAAGAAGGGTTCCTCTTCTAACTTGAGTACAGGTGAGAGACTGCTGTTACAAGTCATCACTTACACAGAAAATGAATAATCTGTTACAATGATCGATACTTCTTGGGGATTACATATATAAGCAAAAGTGCAAGAAATTAAAAGATTTGTTGTATTAATAGAATTCTGTTAAAAAGTGGAAAAAAAAGTAAAATGAAAAGTTTTCTTACAAATACTTATCTTTTCTCTCGTCTGCGAAAAATTAAAATTTCTATTTCTGCATTAATCACCAAGAAGATGGATCTATTTACAAATTGGTTGTGCCACAAATGCATTTCCTCGTTATAATATTCTAATAGCAACAGTCTCCTCGATGTTGTACTGTAATTTGCATTTATTCGTTGCATGGCGAAGATTTTTTACAATCAGAGCCGTTTCCTTCTTCCGTAATCTTAGTGATGTCACTCTTGCTGTATTAATGTTTTTTTTTTTTCTGTTGCAATTGATTTTTTTTTCTTTTATGAATTTTCACCCAATCACATATTCACGAGCTCCGAATTTTCTCGTCTATACTAGTTCATCATCGCGTCGATTATAGATCACTAGATCGTTCGATGAGTTAATAGAGAACATGCGCCGATTGATTGCACGGTCACGATCAAAATGCCAAACTAGAATAGTACAGAAAATACCGAGCCGATTTTTGTTTTGCACTAACACACTTACTGTAGCGTCGCTGACCTCCCCGACGATGAGGCGAGACTACTACCGGGGCTCACAGGATAGTCTCACTGCTGCTCATCTCGATGACCGACGTTGTTCCGGCCCTCTTTATCGGGGCGGCAGTCTCAGGGGTATGCACTACACACACTCTCTTTCTCTGTCTCTCACTGCATTTATATCTAATACAGTACACAACCTGCAAATTTTTCTATTTTCTTTTTTTTTTTCAAAAATTTTACATACAAAAATATCTGCGAAATTAAGTAAGTCTATTTAATTGCTATATATATGAAAAAAGAAAAAGGAGGATAATATTATCTGCGAATAAATATAAATATATAGAACAAAATATATTTCGTATATTCATATATCAATTATATGTGAAAAAAATTTAGGAAAGATATTAATTTAAATTCGATGACAATATAATTTAGTAAAAAATTTTTTTTTTTTTTTTTTACTGAAGAAAAGTAATTAATCTTGAAGAACAAATTATACAGTTCACAATATATTTCTCATAAAGACACGTTTATTTTATTGCACTTGTTTTTTAATTAGGCATGTTATTTATCTTATTTTCTGATATTTGTAATTCGATGTATAATGTATAGTGGATGTATATGAATTATTTAATATATATTTATAGATTTATAAGTAGTATAAAAACTCCACACTGAATTAAAACCAATTGTAATAGAGATACCCCGTTTTTTTAGTATCTTCCGTAGATTCGCCTGACGATGGTAGAGGCTCATCGCCTTGTCGCAGCGTGAATCAACTTGGCCGACGTGGCTCTTACAAGACTTCTAGAGGTGGGTTCGATGTTGCCTATAACGATTTAACCGCGGGAATGCCGCAGGCTCTCTCTGTACGATTGTTCTCGTTTTTTAAACGTTTGGCTTGAACAAAAGTAGACTCATTGCAGGATGTATCACACACATTGGTATGGGCAGAGCTATCAGAATCTTACGATGAATGTGTGTTCAGACATTTGATTAGCCTTTGATTAGACTTCTACGAGCGATCGAATAAGATCGCGACACGTTGCGGGTATGACTGCGTTTCTCTTTTTAATTTTTTTTTTTTCATCCTTTTTTTTGTTATTTTTATTTTTAATTCGACAAGTAGCGCCTTCGTAGTGAACATCTCTTTCAGTTGGAACGCAACCAGTTGTTCTGCACCAAAAACTGCACCGGCCACTTCAGTTCTCTCGATGTGTACCCCCCTGCGGACTTGTAGTTAGATCCAGCTCCTTCCTTCCTTTTTTTCTCTGCTCGCTTCCCTTTCCCTACAAGATGCATACGATTGAAGCGTCACTCTTTCCCAATTTATTCAATCTCTCTCTTTTGTACATGGCGTTTTGAGTGTAACAAGGCAAACATTGCGTTATTGCAGATGCGCAGGAGTCTCAACAACAGGTTAGAGGCAGGCCTAAATACCAGACTTACCAAAACTTTAAGGGGAGAAAGTCTAATTCCCTGATGAATTTGTGCGGTAAGAAGCACCACAGTGACTTGGAAATACGTTCGATCTCTCCCTTCTATATCGTGCAACAGTCTCAATGTGTCCCGTGTATATATATATTACAATATATGTATTATTATCACACCGTCCCTCCGTTTTCTCGTAGGCAAAATAGCACACGCGCACTCACACGCACACACGTATACGTAGTGGCATGATGGTGACAGACTGGAGAGCATAGGTGACAGTGGTACTTAAACAATTCATACACGCACGTCAATCAGCATTTTTCATCTTTCTTTTCCTTTTTAGTGTTAACGCAAAGTTCCCCCGACCTGGCTTCACAACGAAAGGAATCTTGTTGTTTTTCTTTTCGCGAGCGATGTACGATTTATTATTATTGATTTGCGTAAAATGCTTCTCCATTTCCTGGCCGGCTTCGTCGAGGCGGAACTTTGTCATTTTCTTAGGACAACTCATTTTCGCTGCTGCTGCTGCTGTTGCCGCGTAGAGATGATTCGATTGAAGGCTTGTTTTGGGCTTGATGTATAGCTGGTTGTGGGTATATCTTATCGATCGATGTTCTTTTCAGATTTATTCTGTCAATGGTTGTGGTATCCGTCTATAAGATAACCTTCCCGATTCATATATCTAGGTGTCCTGGTTTATCCCATCACCCCGCCTTGGATACTTCACTTTGTATCCCTTCGCTGTTTTTATTTCCAGGTATCATGGTGACGAGGTTGAATAGCAAATTCACTCGCAACTTCATTCGCAAACACGATATTTAATCCGTGTGATTGAGATCTTGTGTCTCTCGTGTTCTAAGTGCGAATGAATTTGCTGTATATCCATTTTTCAAAATCAATAATCGATCGAACGTTTTTTCACATAGCTCACGGATTAAATCGTTAGAACGAATAGCACTTGGTTGGTAAATCACATTAGCATTAATAAAAAAACTCATAATTTCTCTATTATTAGTACATATTAAAAACTTTTATTATAGACATTAGAATCATTCTAGTACAGTCAGCAGTTTAATGAACTGATAGATACATAATGTTTCCGACCCTCTTATCAAATAATAAAATATATTTGCTCTAGAAATAATTTTTTTATAAAAAGATAAAATTGCGAAAAGATAGATGCCTCGTACACCTGCAACAAGTGACTAATACGTTCTTTGGGGCGGTGGCTAACTATTATTATTAAAAAAGCAAAAATCTTTCTTCTGATTACTTGTGGCTGACAAAAGGCTGACAAATCTATATGCAATCGCAGAAAGATTATAATTAATATCGTCTTCTATTCGTCTTCATGAAAAGTATTACATGTTCGCCTCGCCTCGTTGAGATCTCTATCCTTACATACGGAGGGTGCGTTTGTAGGTGCGAGTAATGATCAAGATGGTATGATGTGTCGACATATAGATTCGGACAGCGGCTTGGGCAGATCGACGCCACCGAGACGCGCCGCCAGTACAGGTATAGGCAGCATGAGGCATTTGACGTTACCCTCGGGCCCCGGCTCGCTACCACCCGCCCTGATGACGTCGAAGAAGAGGATCTACGACGATGGCAGTAGCGATATTAGCAGCACGCCTAGTTCAATGATGGATTACAACGGTAAATCAATGAGTACATGTTTTATACTATCGTTCAGCACACTCGCACTATTTTGACAATTCTTAATTAAGTTACTAAGTCATATATTTATATAAGAGCTAAAGAATTAACTGATAAATCTCACAATAGGTCCGAGATTATATAAACTGCCGATAGCCAAGTCAAATCGCAACATAATGCTGAACGCCGTGGAATACTGCGTCTTCCCTGGTACGGTGAACAGGGAAGCTAAATCGAGAGTCCTAGAGGAGATCAGCCGATCCGAGAGCAAACACTTTCTCATCCTGTTTCGAGATGCCGGCTGCCAATTCCGCGCTCTCTATTCGTACTGCCCCGAACGGGAAGAAGTAGCCAAGCTGTACGGTACTGGGCCCAAACAAGTCATCGATAACATGTTCGACAAATTTTTCAAGTAAGCTTGAGTGATACAACATTTCCTTGATAATTAAAAAAAAATCTCTATTGATTAATTTTTCTTCGATTCTACTTTTTAGCTAGCTCTATGCATACTATAAATTTCTCTCGGTGTTATCTCAGTGTTGATCCTCTGTTCTTTTCTTGTAGATATAATTCCAGCGGAAAATGTTTTTCGCAAGTTCACACGAAGCATCTGACGGTGACCATAGATGCCTTTACGATACACAACAGCCTCTGGCAAGGGAAAAAGGTGAACTTACCGAACAAGAAGGACATACCACTCGTCATATAGTTTTACACAAGTGGTCACACACTTAACATTACGCTACCGTGCCCTCTGTTGTTCATAGTTACTATTTTAATACAGGCCCATATTAAATTAATGCGAATACATTGCGTTTCTTAGTCAATTTTATAAGGACAATTGATCGGTGCTGACCCCGATAAAGAAATCATCACATCGATGCGTAAATTCGCCCATCTCTCGTGATTCGCACGACGTCGCTTCTGAAAAAAAAAAGGGAAGGATGGACGAGGGGGGAGCGTTGTTAGACAAACTGTTGCGCTTATTTTTCCTTTCTTGTTTCTATGTTTTCTATCTTTTGTTAAGAACGTCAGCATCAATCACTGTGTCATAAAAATTTACCAGTATCTACTTATATATAAGAATGATTTGTGTTGTATACAATATACCCCCTTTTAAATACACCCTTCCTCCGATTTTGCGGACTAACTCGACATGTGTAACCGTCTTGTAATCGTGTAAATCGCCGTGTTGCGACTGCGTGGGCGTGCGACTGTACTGAATATTTGCATAAGTTTTTTTTTTTTTAATTTTTTTCCTAAATTTATTGTGCGAAGCAGAGCGAGAAAAAGAGAAAGCGCCTATTCTTGCGCGTATGTATGTATGTGTTTATGTGTGTGTGTTTGTGGATAATGCGATTTGCGCACAGATTCTTTTTTTTTTTTCATTCTTCGTCTAAGCTAGGGGTCTAAATTATTGAACGATTATATTATATTCTCTAGAGCGTTTGAAACTTTTTAAAGAGTATAAGGTAAAACTATGCGAATATGAGGGATCATTAATTTTACATGCAAATCGCTCACTTCGTTTTTTATTTCTCCGCGCTCTCTGTGTACAATTCGCCGCGATGCATCTCTACCAGAAAAATTTCATTTCTTTTTTATATTTTTATATGTATCTTTTTTTTTTAATCGGGAGATATTGCTTTTTGATACTCGTTTGTTATATTTTACCAGTTGAAATATGATATCGGCAGAATGCTCGTCGCGGCTCTCAAAGTGGAAGACGATTGAATTAATGATTTCTCATGCTGCGTATTTCTATGCGATTTTCTCGCGACTGTTGACGATTGTAACGCGTAGCGCGATTCTTATGGTGTCCCTCCTCTTTTCTTTTTTGGCGAGAGAAGAAATGATTTTGCGACGTAGTGGGTACGAACAGACAGCTCATGTAAGTGAATAAGTTGCTTAATTAGCGAATGTGTTTTCTTGTAAGGATGATCTTTGCGACATTATCGTTTCTGCGAGCGACAAACGCTGTGTAAGGCATGTATTAGTTTACGCCAAAGCGAATGATGCGTTTCGTCGAAAGATTAGATAGTTATCATTGTGTATAAAAGATGGATGTTTTTGCATAAGTATATTGTTGCTTCGCGGACGGGCTGCGGGGAAAGAAACGTTTGCTTTCCCTAGTTGCGCTTCGATCGTGTTCTTCATCGTCTTGTAAAGGGAAGGTGGATGAAATGGCTCACCGTGTTAAAACTACGAATTTTATCGATACAACTGTACTTTTTCAAATTAATGAAACCTCGCGATTTTTGTTCGAAAATTGATTATCTTGAGAGTCAATATTCCACTTTCCTCCGGAAATATAAAAAGGAAACCTTATGTTATGAACATTGTAATATTGGACTAAGTGCGTAAAGACATTTAACGAATTGACAGCCTCAAACCTGTATTGAATTTTCTTATGGGTATCCCGCCATTTCTAAGCGAAACTTCAGTCAGTCCGAACGAACAGATTTGTGTGTATGTGGATGATGTTAATTTATCGGAAGAACTATACTATATTTATTGTGCCATATAAATTCGACGTTCGCCTTTCGCGTGGGACTGGCATCGGCTTCCTATTCTCGCTGAATGGATATCTATATATTTCTTTCAACGTCGTTTTCGACGTTGTTGTAAAAATAATGAGAAGAGAGAGAGGGGACTAGGGAT
>JBCJKF010042642.1:0-11164 GCA_039654545.1 Plocamopherus ceylonicus
GCAAACAGTCATAGAGGGATAGAGGTAAAATGTCGATTTTTCTGCCATAGTTAAGATATCGATGCCATCCTGTTCTTCGACCTTTTTTCTCTCTACTCAGTGAATATCATGTCCCAAACCGATCTATAAATGGTTAAATTAAAGTTTTTTAAAATATTGTAAACAAACAACTTAGAGGAGATCAGTTTTAAGTGTGATTGTGTAGTGTGTCTGACGAAGTAGATTGTCAATCTAATAGATCTAGATTTAGTTGACTCCAGTTATCTTGCCTAAATGCCATAAAATTCTAGTTCTATAATATTAACAGTAACAAGATCTAGATCAATTGTAAGGCCAATTTCTAGTGATAAATAATGATGAGTTATTCCAAATGTAACACATTTAGATCAAGAATCTAGATCCAGGGCTGGGCTATGATAACAGAACTAGAGGTTCACTCACATCATACTACTCTCAATTCAATCTCAAACTAAAAAAAAAAAAAATTCTCCATCTCTTTTTTCCCCCATACCCACATTCTTTTCAAAGACATACCTCAAAAACTGTAAGTGATACTGACATGAACATCTTTCAAATGATAAAAACAAAAATCTAAAATTAGATTTAAATATTGTTTTTACGAGCACTACATAATATATATTCATAAATTATGTTACTGTGCTAATATAAATATTTCCGAAAGCTCAGTATGAGTATGAGAATTCCAATGATTTAAAAGATACCGGTAAAAGCAAAGTCCTTGGCGAGTCTATCTTTATGATATAGTCATAGCCCTATGACAAAGCTTATGTGTAAAGTAAATTCCTGATATGATAAAGCAAACTCCATGCCATGGGGCAAAATTTGACTCATAGACGTAAGGCAGTCTGGCTAAACTGACAGGGAGTGAAAGTCTGGAATTTTGAGTGGATGCAATTATGCTACATCTCTAAAACAAAATCAGCAATATTTGGCTTTACAATGTCTGATTAGAAAAAAATGTCATGGCAATCATTGAATAATAAAAAAGCAAAAATATTCCACCAATAATATTAAAATGAAAACATATTTTTCAAATTCATACAGATCTACATGAAAAGCATAGTATGAAGTATGCCCAGATCAGAACAATTCCTTATGAATAAGTGGAGACAATTTTGCAAATACATAACTGACGTGACATTCAGAAAGTCACAGTTAAGTGAAAACAACTCTTGACAAACATGGTCGCTTACTGCTATCACCTGACCCTGTTTAGTGGTAAAGTCAATTTTGCATGAATGCGATATTTAAAAAAAATTTGGCAGGGAGTCCGCATCACACGCGGTAAACCATATGAGGAAACGGAAACCAACAAGACAACGGAATAAAGGAAGAACAAGACTGTTATGGTGAAAGAATACTGTTATGGTGATAGACTATTGAAAAAGATCAGAAAGAAAGGAAAATGTCATGGAAAGAAGCAGAATCAACAGCTCAAGATAGAAGGAGATGGAAATTTGTGGCAGTCCGATGTTTCTACGGAACGGGAAGGACTATGGTCTAAGGTAAATAATGACATATCATAAAAAGAAATGTATTTTCCAGCCTTTAAAGGTTATCAGTAATCTGGTGTTCTTTTCATCCGGTGTGGAAATGGAGAAGTCCATTATTAATGTCATTGCGAAAATTTCAACTAAGCATCACACTATCAATTCTTAGGGGCATATACACCTAACTTCTAAGTGCCTTGCACAACCTGATCAGTTTACCAGACCACCTCACTAAAAATAAATACAAAAGTCAACATTAAGAGAGGATAGACTAAACATATTAAAATCTACATATTTACATCTATTTTTTTAAATAAAACAGTTTCCTAATTTTTGTGGTATTAAATAAAACCCATGTGAATGGCCTTTGCTTCTTGAGGTTAATTACAAAATACATAATGCATAAAGAAAGTAGGGTGGGAGTACAATGGCATCACAATCCGAGGTCTAAACTTGGTGTATGAGTTCCTGCAACAGCCAGCAACAGAGGCATATCACTGCGGTCAAAACTGTTAAAACAAAAATGTTGGAAAAAAGAATATACAAAAATAGCAAAATTGCATTTGATGTAGCATTAATTTGAAATAAATAAAGCAAAACATGAAAATGATTTAAGTAAATCATGGATTGCTAATTATTAAATGAATAGGATTCAAAATAGATTTCATCATTGTCTACAATCCAATTCCCAATGTCCAAATTGGCCTGAAGGTTGATTTTTGGAAGTTCATGTAAATCAACAATATCTTTTTTTATATATTTATATAATCATGTCAGGAAAGTTAATCAAGTTTCAAAACCAGCTTTGAATTCAAATGAAAAGTCTGGTGTACCTCAATGTAGATGCCAGCTCCTGTTGATTCAGTGGACGACTTCCATTTAAATACTCAGATAAGATGATGCTTTTGAAATAGATTTCTTGCAGCCTATCCTCAATAGCCATGAGACACTGTATTGTTGATATAAACAAAATAGTGTAAGAAACAATGTTATCTTGTTTGAAAGTATCCTCTTGAAAATATATCACAATCTAAACAAAAAGAGAGGCGTGGGGGGTTTAATATCATATCTAAAAAACAAACCAAACTCGAAAATATACAAAGGTTTCAGGGATAAGATATATGACAAAACGATAAAAGCTCAGCAATGGCTTTTTGTAGAATGATGTTGCAAAATATTATCAAAAGATCTGGCCCCATATACCCCCCCCCCCCCCAATCCCCATTTTCATTATTCACAGGTTTTCATGATTCTCAAATCCTTATATAATTGATCCGTTTGGTGAAGGATACAAAGTACTTGAGTTATTTGGTTCTTTGCTATACATTATGAAAAAAGACAGTAAAAATCAAGAGGAAATTTTTAACTTCATGACAGTAATTTAGCAGATATTTGCTATCAAAGACTTGCCAACCAATTCAATATTGAAGTAGGGATATGTAGGGGGTGAAGACTGGTAATGAAGCGCTGTCCTGGGCGGGGGTTGGGGGCCTTGCCCTCCCTCCTGAAGTTGAGGCAAGGATCTCACCCTAATAGTAGACTAGATAAGGCTGCTTGATTGCCCACGATAGAACTGCTATAGACCTAGCAAAAAACTTTTGGATTTGTTTTTTTGTTTTTAAATCTTTGTTCCCTACTTTCCCATGTAGACTAGACCTTTTCCCTACTTTTATAAGATTTCAATATTGGTAGGGAGATCAGGAGGCGAGGTTTCAAAACGGATACCCTGTGACAGGAAGTGGCCTGTGATTATAATATCACCTGCTACAAGTCTTTCAGTATCAGTAGACAGCAGACATTCTGTAGTCAAATTTCAACTGGATCTCTAGGTGCGCTAACACAAATCTCGGACATAATTTTCTACTTTTTTTTTTTATCTTAGCGCAAAATAGGGACTGTCCCTAAAAAACAGGGACGGTTGGAAAGCCTGCTATCCTTTCACTTCAGAAGACATGAAAAAAATATTTTATGTAAAATAATAATTTAAAAAAACCCAACAAAAAAATAGCAACAAAGAAATAGAGCATAGCAAAAAAACAAACTTAAGGGGGCGTGCGGGTCCCAAACGCTACTTTGTTAATACTGTATCTCTAGAGGCACCAAATTTGCACAGAATGTACATATATCCTAGAAAGAGATATGAAAGAAAAAATGTTGAAAAAATATTTTGTTGCCATGGTAATAGCCGCCATCTTGAAAATAAACAAACATTCGTAGAGTTCCAAAATCTTCAATATCAAAAGAGATTTTCACATTTTTTCACCTAGTTTAAACATAGATAGGGGTAAAAGGCTACTTGATTTTGTCTTGACTTAATTTGTTTATTTTTCACAAATTTTAGAAAATTCTGTTCAGAAAATTGTATAAAAATGTTAATTAAAACTCTTGTTAAAAAGTTAACGTGTATCCAGACTGAAAAAGTTTATAGGCTATTACCCCCATTTATGTCTTGGTAATCCACATGCCAAATTTCAAAGCTCTCTCTACACTGAATACTTTTTGATATTTTGGAACTGGTGTGGTACAAGGTAATGTAAAATGAGTTTTTGAGAAAATCGCGAAAAACTGATTCACAGGTAACTCAGAGACCAATTTGCTCATTGATTCATTATCCTCTAATGGAAATCCATGATTCATGTTGTTTTTTGTAAAGGGCATGTGTTGCCAATTTGGCTGATACAAAACATGGCAGATTTTGATGATAACAGGCCTGTTGCTGTGGCTAAACCTATGCCATTTCTTCCATTTTACAGTTAATTTTGGTATGGTCCGGACTTTTTGAAGACATATTATTTGTATTTAGGATGAAAATTACGGCTTGTGAATGCCTGTCAATTAATGATTAGATACTAAAGATTCATTTGGAGCTACAACATTTTTTCTTAAAATTTGGTCCAAAATCACCAAAAGCTTACCCGCATGCCCCCTTAAATGCAAAACCAATAAAATTGCACCAATAAAATCAAATAAATCAAACCATTGCTTACAAATTCAGGACCCATCTTGAATTTGGAAATTTCCATCACAGACTCAATGAGATCAGCTACCATCTTTGATGGCATCCATGTGGTGGAGCCACTTGGTGAAATACTCATGACTTTACTGCTTGCCACTTCTACTGACCTGCAGTCCACATGAAAAAAAAAAAAAATGCTTATAGTTGTGTATGGTTCATGTTTATATTACCAGCAGCACTCATAAATTTTAAAATGGTCAAAAAAATGAAAAGGGAGAGCAGCTAATTTTACTTTCAATTTTCAGCTCACACAATGAATAACAGTTTACATTTAATAAAAATCTCTTACAGAAATATTTGTCAATGAACCTGAAAAATGATACATTGAAATTTGTATATGATTAACTCACGAAATAAAATCCTAAGCATTCATTATCTTCACAGGGAAGCTTCTCCATGAAAACTTTTCTTTTCTTTTTGCTGATAGCAAACTACTGGGCTAAATGAAGTTTTGGAATTTTCAAAAATGAGACCGCCACCATGAATATTTACTCCCAGTTAAAAAAACAAATAACACTTCATTAAATCTCTAGTTGTAATTTACCAATTGTCTGTGTCAGCAACTACACACACAGCTTCATCAATTGGTTCATCCAAAATGGAATGCTGCAAACATGATAATAATAAAAAAAATCTGTGAGTACAAATGATTTAAAGATGAATATAAAAACACAAAATAGCTATAAAATGTGAATTTATGAAAGATAACAATGGTAAAATAAAGGCACTATCTCTGAGTTGCTTCCGAATTTTACCTGCCTGTCTCGGCTTATTGTTTAAGTACTTTTCTCTATGATTCTGTTTCAATATATTTAGCAGGGTCAATTATGGTGACAAATTTAATGAAGTGATAAAAAAGAGCAAGAATTTAAAGAAAGGTCACAATTAATTTTTGTTTCTGTTTTTTTATGGCATTGAGTTCCAAAAAATTGCGAAGACAATTTGATAGAATCTAGATTTAGCATTGTTACTTTTATTTACTGTGCTTGGATATTTCAGTCCTTTTAGTGATGAGACTGTGACTAAGACATAAAAGTTTAATGAAAAAACACAAGACTGTATCATTACATAATCAATTGTTGACTCATGATGGGGACTAGTCTGAATGGTTTTCAGCTATTTCAAATTTCATATCCGAAATAGAAATATATTTCACCTGGACAGCCATTTGCAGATCATGGAGCAGCCTATTTCTAAAATCTTTATCTGACGTTCCATGTAATACAAAATCTGACATATAGTGGTCAGTGTAACTTGACAACAGAGAACGACCCAAATTCCTATCAAATGCACGAATGCTCCAGTTTGTTTGATCCCATAAGAGGCTGGAGATAAAAAGCAAAGGATGACTCAATAGCAAAAATCATCACATTTTATGAGGATTCATGTAAGGTCTGATTCCCTTCATTTCTTATCTCAAATTGCCATGAAATCATACCCCTAAAAACAAAACAAAATGAGACAAAACAAAAAAGCCCTAAATAAAATAGTTTAGAGAAACAAAATGCAAGAAAGAACAAACAACCCCCCACCCCCACCCCCCATCCAAAGCAGACAGAACAACATTAAATAATGTGCAGGACAACCCCCCACCCTTTACAGCCATCTAAACTAGAGACAAACCTTTACCTCGTTCCATACTACTACTAGCTACCAATATTGGTTAAAATGGTTCAATTTATACCAACTACTAGTTTATCAGAGTTTTACAATGACATCATAGTAATGTTTTGATTTACATCATTAAGACATTTTTATTTTTACGCAGTTCTTTCCGGAAATATGACATTGTGAACTTCATGTGACAATATTCTATCAAATAATTTGGTATAAGTTAGTTTTTGACAGTACCATCCATATCTTAAAAAGAGCTCTGCTTAGCCCCCAGCTTCGCCCAGGTTTGTAAAAACATGATAAAAGGCTAGAGTTGGATGTAGATCTATCTACATTCTAGATTTAGATCTAAACTCATAATCTAAATATGACATAAATATTGAATTATTACATAGGCTTTCTTTTAGCTGGACAGCTACATCTATCCTAGATCTAGATCTAGATTTCTAGGAAAAATATCTCGATCTAGATCCAGATCCAGATCTAAATAAGAAATAGATGTGGGCATCAATGCATTAAAACCAAGAAGCGTTGCTTAGAGGAAGTGGCTAGATCAAGATAATTATAATCTAGTCTTTTCATTAAAAGAGCCCTTGGCTATTTGTCACAGCATTTCTTGAGTATCGCATATTTACGCACAGCAAAAATGAAATCATGAATGAACTCCTTTTGTGGACTTAAATGATCTTTTAGATAATGCCAATGTTCTGACTAATAACAAAGTTAGCTTATGCAAAATTTAGAGCCTCTGGAGCATGTGGTTTGTTCCATAACTCCTGCCAAAGGTGCCGAGTTACTCAAATATATATGTAGATGAACAACACCTCCGAAATTTACAAGGCCAGGCCTTGAAATTATTTCAAAACCTGCCCAATGCCTCCTAGACCATTGTGATAATGATGAAAGTAAGAGATTTGACAGTGATTCAGGGAATGTAAGATAACTTGGAATCTTGTAAATTCTGAGAGTTTATTCAATTATCTTTCCAGTATAAACATCACAGACAAAAACATGAATTACCCCCACAAAAAACAATAAAATGAACAGTTTTTATTTCCCAATCACAAAACTCACTTTGGTAATTTGATTTCTTTGCACTGACTCATGGGGTCAAAAGCATCATAGTCAATACTGCTTGTTGATGACAAATGGCGACGTCTGCTCATTTCAGAGCTAGAAAAAATAGAAAGCAAAGTTTAATAAGACGGAAAGAGGAAGTCAGAGGAGAAAAATTGTGTACAAATATTTCCACATAAAATAAAGAGCTATGGTCGATGTATCATAACAAGGAATTTCATCATCCTTAAAACAACACTCAAATTTACAATTAAAATCATTTAAATGAAATATGCAAACTTTATCAAAAGTAACCAACTTCAAAGATTATTTAACTACTTAATCACACAATATACATGTCTAAGACACTTGCGATTTCCCAAGACAGGACTTTAATTGTATATTTTCCATGGTCTTAATTTTCAAATTCATTCCATGGATAAGGCTTTTATAGTGATAAATCTATTAAAATGTGAGCAGATGATGCTATCATTCCACAAAAATAGTTACGGGAATCAAATGAAAATCACAATGAAGAGTTCAGCTGAACAGACCACTACCAATTGTCTTTTATACATGGAGATTAATATAACACTTTTAATTAAATCAAAAATAAGTATTAAGTAGCAGAGCACATGCATTTAGCCATATTTTTTCTTATGCCAAAGAATTCTTATGAGGCTGTATCTACTTACATGCTTCGTGGTAGAGAACCAGGCTTCCCTGAGCCAAATCTTGAGTCTTGGTTACTTGATTGGCGACTGTATTGCTTTTTTGTCTCTGTAATAAGTACACTCTCTTTCACAACATTACTGCCAACAGAATTCGTATTGAGAGGTAGAGAGACCTTTTCAGCATCTGGGACAGTATCTATTGTCTTCACATCTATTCCAGGCTCATAATATTCATCAAACATACTGGAACTTCCCTCACTAAGAAACAATTTCCTTATTCCTGCTTTCTTGGAATTTGTCATCTCACTGCCACTATTCTCACTAGCTGCAAGTTGTTGGGTAAGCCTTGACTTCACCTTTCCATCAGAAAACGAATGAGAACGACCCACTTCTCCCACAGAAGCACCATCTTTCTGATCACTCACAACAGCCTTACTTACTAGTTGCACATTCTCAACACATGGAGATTCACACACATTTAACGGAGTCAGGCTGCATGCTGATACAGACAAAGGGGGGTATATGTGAAGCTCACTGAATGCTTCCTGACACTCAGCCTTAGAAGAGTCAATGCATAACTGACTGGTATCACTGGCTCCGGACACACGAAAAGAATCATAGACTCCGCACTCACCAATCCCTTGTGGTTGACTATTTAGAGGTTGACCATTGTATAAATTAGGATGAGCTGGACAAACACCCTTTCCTGCCTTTTGAAATTCAGCACAAGTAGGGCATGTATTGCTTTCCAGATGTATGAGGTTTGATTTCAATGCATTCTGCATTTGGTCATCATTATGTGAACTTAAGTGTATTTCTTCTAAAGCATGGCTTCCAGCATTTTTAGAACCAACAGCAGAAAAAGAATCTTCAAATGCAGATTTTAACAAAATAGCACCATCTTTGGCCTCATTGACAGAATCCTGCGTTTTAGAACCAGAGACTCTGTATGCCACTGTTTTAGATTGCCCTGTGAAATGCACTTTCAAAGCAGTTTCTTCTGATGATCCTGGGGCAATTGTCACACAACCACCTGAACTACCATCGCTAAATTGTCTTGCAGGGAGAGATGGGCTAGCACAAGATTCACCCGTACACGAACCATCAAATATTGTTTTCTCACTCACAGTGGGAGAGACTGATTCCTCTAAATGTGGAGAACTTGTAATGAGTTGGTTTAGACTCTGACAACAGGAAGATTCCTGCATATCACTACAGCGAATAAAGTAACTAAGTATGTACAAAAAACGCTTGACTAGGTCTGCTTTTCTTCCAATCACAACAGTTCGAGAGATCTTCAAAGGGTGTCCAATAGCACCATACAAGTCACTGAAAGTTGATAAAGTATTTCCATTACTAAAGGCATTGAAAATCCAACCTAAGCACAAAATAAAAAAATTGATTACGCAATTTTGGTACTGCTATGACATAATTATGAGAACATACACAAATTTGGATTCATATTATTTGTCTTGCACTTTATTCCTTTTTGTTTTGCAATTGCCCCCATTTGTCTGATATTTCATTTCATTCTTCTAGAGAAGGTCAAGGAGGCCTGAGTGGATGTGGGTGAGGTAAAAATCCTTAAAACTATTGAGTCTTACCCAAGCTGAGCCCATAAGGGATTATATGGATGAGTCTTTGCCAGGGCATCAATCTGAAATACACAATAAGAATTATTATTTCCCTACTTCTAACTGGCTGAAACAATAATTTATAGATAAAATTAGTGAAAAATTCATCTTGACCAGCATCAGGGAAATTGATTGAAAAAAAAACCCAACCCAAAAACCCCCAAAACAACATAAAACCTGACGAAATAAAAAAAAAACACACCAAACAACAACAACAAATTCCCAACCCAACAACCCCTATAAAATCAAAATTAAAGATAAAATGATGGCAAGTGCCCACAACCGAGAGGAAAATAAAAACCAAATCTTACATGGTCCATCAAAACCTAAAACAAACATAACTTGGGCTGAGAAACATTTAACAGGCCCTCTATCTAAAGCCTGCACGCAGAGAAATAAAACCCTGACTTACCCATTTGGCGGTATGTTTTTCAAGATATGTCTTTGTGGGTGTACCTCCGGCCGGTGACACAGTTGCAACCCAAGCAAGATGTTGAGTGAGCACAGCAGATAACAAGGTACTAACAAAGCTGTATCAAAATAACATGAACTTCTATTATAAACAGACATAAAAGATGTTGAAGTGAAATACAATTGGGCTGAACTAGTCTCATTAAACTATGCATCCATAACTCTTATATAATGGCAAGGACAATCAAAATGTTAGTGGTAGGGCAATATGTACTAGTTGCAGCCCTTATTTCTAACAGATTTGTTCACAGAAAAACAGAGGTATCGTAATTTTAGGGTCAGGAGTACTTGGTACCACCACCACCACCACCATAAATATAAACATCTACAACTTCTACTACTCCTCATCCTCATCTTCTGCTGCTGCTGCTGCTGCTACTACTACTAAGAAACAAGTATGAGGCAAGAGGCTTGATTATAGCACAATGAAATAGATCTGACACATTAGATCTAGACACCTACCTACTACTACTACCTACTGCTACTGCTACTACTACTACTACAACTACTACTACAGCTACTACTACTACTACTACTACAACTTACTACTAATAATAATAGTAATAATAACTGCTGCTGCAGACAGACAGACTGACAGTTCTAACTCCTTGAGAAACAGCAAAACATATGCATGTTTATGTGGGTGGGCTACTGCAAGATATCTAAATATTACACATTTTTAACTTACTACATGTACATTTCTCATTAAGTCAAATTTTACAAATGAAACACTTCTTTCACATTGCAACAAGGTGTAAATGATTTGGTGCAGAAGATATAATGATCCTAATTGCACAGATGGTTTGGATCAATTACTGAAATATAATAGGAACAAGTACCTTTCTGTCTGAATTCATGTTTCTGTCAAACTCATTTATTGATCATTTTCAAAGATAAAAAAAAAAGGATTATATTGTTAAAAAAAACAACAACCACTTAAAACCCAATTTTTCATTCATCAACTATTTATATTAGAAGTAATTTAAAAGACTGACTTACAAGTTGTGACCTTTGTTATCATAGCTTGTAACCAAATAATTGAACTCTCTCATAAACTTTTCACACAGTTTGAATCTGTAGGTTGTTGTGGACATCATGGTCAACCACACTGGTTCTGGCAGTCTTGGGGCCATGTACAAATCAAACACTAAATTACGGAACTGGTCTAGAGCCTGAGAGAGGAAGAAT
>JBCJKF010042753.1:0-11160 GCA_039654545.1 Plocamopherus ceylonicus
AGAGAGAGAGAGAGAGAGAGAGAGAGAGAGAGAGAGAGAGAGAGAGAGAGAGAGAGAGAGAGAGAGAGAAACAGACATACAGACAAACAGACAAACGGGCAGACATAATAATATCAATATTGTGTCTTTTTACAAACCCTGGCAAGGCCGGGTGCCCAGCTGGTTTCATAATATTTTAGCAGAAACAAGTATGAGGCAAGGGACTTGATTATGGCGCCTCGAAATCGATCTGACGCAAAAGATTTTGACGATTTGAATGGGCCGCATAGAGAATGATTAAATACAAAGAGGGAAGCATTTTTATTACAAAATTAAGAAAGAAACATGTCGGATCCACGGAGACTTGAACACGGGACAATGGCACGGACTCGCTGTGTATTGGTTTGATTAGTAAGAACGCTCCTCTTCTCCTTGACGAGGTGATTCGGTGCCAATGTCCCGAGTTCAAGTCTCAGTGGATCTAAAATTTCTCTCCCTTATTTTTCTAATAAGTCTGTCGTCTGTGCGTGTAATCATTCTCTATGGGCCCCATTGAAATTGCCTGGATCTATTGTGACAGATCTATTAAAGTTACATTGTGGTGTAATATTTTCGTAGTTGTTTCCCTTAGAATTGCAATGAGCCTCAACAAAACTACTCCGAGTTGAAACGAAGGGTCTAAATTTCGGAACGCATACAATGGCAATAACTACATCCCTTTCGCACACAACGACTGTGTGTACTGTAGTCTGATGATTTATGATTTAACTGTAGATCACGAACACCATGTATATATTGGGTGCAAGAAAAAAAAAACCCAAACAAAAAACAAAGAACAAAAGATAAATAAATAATAAATAAATAAATAAAAAACCGCTCAGGACTTTAAATGGCCACAACTCTTTTTGACTTGCATTGATCGAAATAAAATTTCAACCTGACGTTATTAAACTTGTTATCAATATGCATGTAGATGTAAAGGGAAATATTTGATATCATTTTGAAACGCCACCGACTTTAGTAGGCCTACTCAGGTATCCTCATGTCAACGTTGCGTAAATTGCAGGGTGTCTAAATAAAACGGCACTCTCCACTTTGCGTGCCACTTCCATAATTATATTCTTCATTGATCGATATTAAATTTAACGTTTGCTTGGTCTTTTAAAGGGGACAAAGGTTGCAAAGTTTGAGCAAAATTTATAAATAATCGTATCATCTATCCAGACTTTTTAAAGTTTTTTTAAATAGGTATTTCCAGAAAAAAAATTAACAAAAAGTTCATAGCCAGGTGAGGTACAGCAAGTCGCAGGTTTTAAAATGATACAATTTCTCTTGCAGAGATTTTTATGATGAGTCAATTGAAACAAATTTCAATCATGTTGGTCCACGTAAACCGAAGTTATATCAATTGTAGTAAAGTATTGTTGTTTCAATGGTCGGTTTTCACATAAACGTACCGCCCAGCGGCCACCATCTCATGGCGATGTCATTCGATTAAGGCGTTACCATGCATCACTATTTTGGGCATAACTTCCGCTTCGCTGGATCGATTTTGAGGAAATAAAGCGCAAACTTTAAGAAGAGAATGTTTTTTGATTATCAGCAGAAACTTATTTTAGAACACACGACTTAGTGCAGCCGGTAGTGCAATTCTTGGGACACCCTGTATACAATTTACACAACGTTGACATGTGGTTTCTGATTGGGCCTGTTAATATCGTTGGCATTTCATTATGCTGGCTCATATTTTGTTTTCAATCAACATACATATTGATAATATAAGTTAAATAAGGTCGAAGAGAGTTATGACCCCTTTAAGTCCTGCACATTTTTTTCGTACCCGGTGTATAAATTATATTATAAATAGTATTTTGCTTTTGTTTTCATTGCTGCTTTGATAGTTTTTGTGGGGTTTTCTGTTTGTCAGTTGCCGTCTTGTTGTTTTAGGGTTGTTGTTTTTTGTTTTTTTTTTGGTTTTGTTTTTGTTTTGTTTTTTTGTCTTTTTTTTTTGTCGGGGGAGATTGTGATAGTGGTGAGGGTTATATATATGTACTCCCCTATTCATTGCCTCTTGTTTTATATGTGTTTGCTCTCTGTTCATTTTGGGTTTGGTTTGTTTGTTTGTTTGTTTGTTTTTAGTTATTGTTTTGGAGGAGGTACGGGCGGGGATTGGCGAGGGGAGGGGGCGGGATAGAGGGGTCGCTTTTCAAATTTACCGGCATGGACTTATCGCAGCTTCTCATAAGCCCTTGGTCTCAGATAGCATGTTGTCCGTGGGTACTCGCTCAAACTCTTAGCAAGCTAACCCAAACCCTATGTATTTCATTATGTGAAAAAGGCTACATGAAAATGAATATGCACATGACAGAGTAGCATCTGTTGTGGGACTATGGAGCTGGGAAGCAGCGTCATTGTCGTCACTGACAATCTGGTATTACTTTGCAGATGGTAGCTGCCACAAAGGCAGTTTTCCAAGGATGGAGCCCCTGTTAAAGGTTATAGCTTGCCGCCATCCATTTTGACCCGGATTGCTTGGGGACGGGAATGGGGTTTAGCATGGGCAATACAACAACTCCAGTGGTGTTTTTTAGACTATAAAATCTGTTTGCTTTCAAAAACTTCGACTTGATTGTATGTCTGCGTTTGTGTATGACAGAGTATCGGTTGGTGAAGGGGGAGGGTGGGGGCGGGGGGAGGAGCTAGAGAAATATATAACAAGTTACGAAAATAAGTTATTGTTTATGCAGTAACTTGTTTGGGAATAACCATTGAATTAAATAGATTCAGGATGGCACCGGGGGGTGAAATCTGGATACATGCATTGTTTACAGGTTCAAATACACTTTGGCTTCAGCTGTGTATATCATTAGTCTCATGGTCCTGCCCTCATCGCGCCATATTGATTAGGTATTTTTCTTCCTTCTATCAAAGCAACACAATTGACCCTCAGTGATTACAAATATCCCCCCTCCCTCCCCCTTTCCACCTCTAAAGTGTCTACGCGATAACATCTGACATCTTAACTCATTCAGTGCCAGTCCCAGATATATAGGAATGAGAACAATTTAACTCTTTATTTATCATAAGCCAAGTCATCGGCATGAGCACGATTTAACTCTTTGACAACGTTTGTGCTCATCCCGATGTGCGGGCAAATTATCCGTCAAAAACCTAATTCGTGCTCATGGGATTTATCGACTTATGGCGCTCAAAGAGTTAATTGGATTAGGTGGGGCCAGAATAGCACTTTCCATTATATGACGAGACTATCCAAGATTAACTTGGAACAGAAACGTTATGGTTGGTAAATACAAAAAAGTTTGTTTTTCCTGTTTACTATTATTATCTTTTATCAAAGCGATTTCGAAATTTTAAACGTAAGTCAAGGACCAGTCGGAAATAACAATTTTAAAGCAAAACCAAAGATTTAAAGCACTGAACAACGTGACATGCATCGAAGAAAAAAAAATCAAATTTTCAAATAAAGACAATAGCGTTTTAATAGAACTAAGTATCGTCTATTCAATGGCGGATACATGAAGTGAAATCCATTATAACATATGAACAGAATATCGATGAAATTGATTCCTTCCTTCTATTTTGCCCAAATCAAAATGAAGACATAATTCTAATTCTTGATTTTACATTCAAATTCACATGAATGAATATATTTTTCCTCGCCTTCGTTTCTTCAATACAAGAGTTTGTTTTCTATTAAAAAATATATATAAAAAAATGTAAGTACGCTAAATTCGTAACAATTAAAAAAGACAAGGATTTACTCTGAATTATGATAGCATGGAATGAATGTAAGAATAAATAAGCCAATTTATTTTAGAGTGAGAACAATGTTGTCTCAAAATAACAAAACATTATGATAATTCAACTATGTTTTATGGATGAATATACAGATGTTCAAAAATATTTAGACCAGATTAATAATGTTGTCATTAAGTGAAATAGGCTACATGAAGATGAATATGCCGTTACCTTCAATGCATTCTACAACAACTGATGGACTCTATAAAGTAAGTAATAAATAATAGGCTAAAAGCTTTATAATTTAAAATCACAATGATTGAATGAAATAGTTGTTTTGGTAAATAGAAAAAAATCAATTAATTAACAAGTGGGAGCAATGCTTTAAAAGAGTGCTTGAAACTTCCGTTAAGCATCGCCTTTTCTGAAAGTGACAGGAATCAGGAACAGAACCGTAAAGATTGAGACAGTGAGCAGAACAAGATAGATTAAGAACGCAAACTTGTCCACTACCTCCGCTACGTAAAACCACCGTCTCTTGCGCAGATTCATACTCCTCGCATTTTCTAGGACTGGAACTTCATCTGACGACCAGGGAAGAAAAGGTTCGGTCTCTCCGGCCTCTGGCTCGTCATCACGTGATCCAGAGTTTTGATCTTTTTCAGCCAATTTTCTGTGACGAATTCCTTCAGGCGTGTCCGGGTACGTTGCAGAAGAGAAAACTCGACTCCCACTGGCGGCTTTGCAGCTAGGATCATCTTGGTTCTGTGGCTCATGACGGCTTCCGGTTGCATCGTTGAAAGATTGATTTATCATTTCTAAGCGCCGCCTTCTTTTCCTGGAAGAATTTACGGAATTCCTCATGCTAGGATGGTGAGTTTTAAATTTGTCCCTTAAAACCTTCATGTCATGGTTTTCTCTATGCTGCGAATCTTGCTCATGAATGTCATTTTCAGACGTCAAATCAACCCCTGAAATGGACGCATCTTCGGTATAATCTGGAGACGTTCCCGTAGCATAGTGTTCACTTCCGTAGGCTGTATCGAACTGCACGTGTCGGTCCGAGCCTCCGTTCGGAAATTCTGCATCAGCGCCATTGCCTGCAAAGAGGTAACTGTCCTCTAAATTATTGTCTGGATCACAAGATGACCTAAGATATCTATCATTATCCATCTGCGTGGAGTCCTCGCCGCAATCGTTATCGACAAGTTCCGAGTCCATCAAAGATACCTCCGGTCCGTCAAAGGCCGTCTCGTGCTCCACGACCTCCTCTAACAACGACAGTGGAATAGGAATGGCCTTCTTCCACAGAGTGCATACTATTGGTCCAAGTGCTCGGTCACACAGGCTGAACAACCAGGCAGGGACCTCGGGACACTGAGTGATGTCCCCTCTCTTCTTGATGTTCATCACAACCGTTGCCATAATCAGGGAGACGCAGTTGAAGGTCATCACCACCAGCATAAATACGCCTGTGAGATGCAGTGGAAAGTATGCAATGAAAAAGTTAGGTTACCTGGACTGAAGCCATGGCAACAGCATAACAAAGACTGACAGTTGATAATAAAATGTCTATGATGATATTATTCTTATTAATATTGTTGTTTATTTGACACTTTGACTTCTTAAAGCTGATATGTCGGCATGGGAACGATTTAAGTCTTTGACAACAATTTGCCATCTACAATGATGAGTATGGCCATATATTCGCTTGAGCACTATAAGCATGATTTAATTCCCTGACTACAATTTTATTTGCCCACATATTGGGATGAGCACGACCGTCCTCCTCATCCTGATATTTAGGGAAATTGTAGTTACAGAGTTAAACTGTACTCATGCCTTATATCGACTCGAAGACGTCAAAGAGTTAAGATTGTGGGTATAGACATCCGAATCTATACGATAAGATATAATAACGGTTGGCTTAATTACTATATAACATACTACACATCTTTTTCAAATTCTGTTAAGCACTTTTTCATGTATGCACAATCGTTTGCTGTACTCGTTTACCGACAACGATTAAGACAGCTATACTCAAAAGGAATAAATGTAAGACAATAAATCTAGACAGTTTCAATGGGCCGCATAGAGAATGATTCCAAACACAGAGGGAAGAATTTTAGATAGAAAAATAAGAGAGAAAAATGTGGGATCCACTGAGAGTTTAACCTGGGATGATCTTACGGACCAAGCGAATAGGCTCCTTAAAATATGTACAATATAGTTGTCACTTGAGCCAATTGAGCATAGATCTACAGGTTGAAAATATGATGATCGTTATTATTATTTATTGACATTAACAACGAGCTAAGTTTACAAATAGAGCTGCAATTAGAGCGAATAGAACATGAATTAGGTTAAATGATATGAGGTACGTGAATACTGTTTACTTTTGTTATTTATAATATCAATGATTACATGCACTATATGTTGTACCTAAAATTGGCGTGGAGTTGGTGTCTGGAACATTGTCAGCAATGCGTAGTTGCAGGACGTAGAGAGTGAGGAAGACTGTGAGGCCGATAGCTATTTTCTCTCCCTTGTCGCATGGTAACAAGAACGAGGCTAGGGTCAACACGCAAAGCATGATGGTAGGGGCGATGACGATATAGTCGTAAAACAAGGACTTCCTCTTGAGTTTGATCTGAAGTTCTATCATGGAGTGCTGGCCATCGCCCGCACAGCAAGAACTATTTAGAATCCCTCTTGTTAGACTGACGTTCTCCAAGTCGTACCTGAGTTGATGAAATTTGTAAGACAGCAAAACAAAGTTTAATAAACGCCTCCACTATAGACGAAAAAGTAAACGGTAAATTTTCGAGTTTAAGCCTTTCTTCAGAAAACAAACAACAATCAAAATACAATGAAACAAAAGAAATCACAATAAAAAAGCTAGAAAATATAAAAAGAAAAAAATATGTGAACAAATCTAGATCTATTATAAAGAAAATCTTATCCGTGAGTGAAGACGTCCTCCCAAAGTAGTAGACCTATAATGATACATACACATTTCTATACTATAATGAACAATAAGTTGTAGTGCTCTCAGTAAAAAGAAGTGTATGAAGTATCGTGGGCTTCACACCTATTGAAAGCAAGGTAAACTTTCACGTTCAAGTCAATCTTATGAAGTAAGTATTTGGAATAAACTAAAACTCGACAAAAGATTTCCAAAGTTCCATGACCAGATGTATTAATTTGAGAGTAGGTTTAATGTATTGATTTAACTATTAAAACTGAAATTTTATGTTTCTATGTTTGAATATTTGAAATATTATTCAACATGTTTTAAAACGTATATATTTAAAAGAGCCATATAAAGGACAAAGGATCTATGAGCCTCAAATCTATAATATGATATGATAAGTAATACAAATATACATATCACAATACTTCAACTGAAAAAGCGTGTTTTATGAAGATGTTGGAACAGGGCTGTGTTTTGTTTCGTTTTTATCAACAATGTATCCTAAAAGGTAAAATGGACATTTTAAATCAATTCGCATGCAGATCTTTGGTAAAATGATTTCTCAATAGCCGACATGAGTATATTATTATCCTTGATGACAAATTTACAATAATGATAACTGCGACTGTAAATTGGGGAGCCAGTAGTAAGTTTCCTGTACCTGTTGGCAAGAATGGGCCTAAAAAAGGAGTGATCCCTTTTGACTAAGGCCACAAACCGTTCAATGAAGACCCATTATTGTTGCAAACTGTTGTTGCCTTACATTCTTGAATAAGATAGATTTAACATGTCATTCAGGGCGCTACTGATAAACACAGAGGCGAAAAAGTATAACTAGATTCTTTATCAGAATAGCAGTCATAATTTACTCTTAAGGGTAGTTTCCTTTTGCGCGATCGCGTCCCACCAAAGATTCAGTCGCGAGCGACAGAAGCGACAAAACATATTTCCTTATGTGCAACCCGATCGCTTGCCGCGCGTGACTAATATACATATTCACACGCGAGGTTATCTTCGGAAGAAGAGAGAAAGGCTGATAGTCAAGATGGATGAGGAAACAAGATGGCTACCATACATATATTCCTAGCCAGTACTATTGCTATTCTTGGGACCTATAAGAAATGAAGGTGCCGTAGATATTGGGTACACGATAGCATGTATGAAAAGCGACAAGAATATGAAGTTTTCCAAAATCTCATGTTGGGACCTGATGATGTGCATTGAGGCAGTCATTTTTCCTTTTCAATACTCTTCGAAAAGCTGTTGATATAAGCACGGTCTGTGTGCTCTTTAATTTGTGGGTTATAAACATCATGCTCTCCAACAACGAGTTCAATTAGCGCTAAACGAACTTCCTTGATTCCGCCGTTCCTCTTGTTCCGGTATTGACACCGATTCTGTAACTTGCAACAGAAAAGAAACCTCATGAGGAGTAAAAGTGCAAATGAAGATAAATTGCATAAACGAATAAAAACGAAAATAACAATATTCTTGAGAGGAGTAACGTTGTGAAAGAAGGACTTGACAAGCCAGAAAACCCCATGAGATAACAATTTCCACGGACAATGTAAACTTCATGAGATTAAAACATAACTACATAAGATAAGAAAAGTCAGAAAAAAAGACAAAACGTAGCAACATGGAATAAGGAAATTGAATTTATGCTCACTGATTAAAAAGCCAGGACTAGAGAAATGCACCTATTTAGCTCCTTAGGCAATATTTGGAATACTTAAAAGCCTTATTATTTTCTATATAACCTGTAGACAATCAAGCAGACGTGTCATGAACTTTTGGTGTTCTACGAGATACCGCACCTGTTACAAACCGATCTTACACATAACTAGCACACCGTCTTAAACAGCCTTAATGTCATTCAAACACAGTTTTAAAGGCACGTTTTGACACCTGATTGCAATCTGCTTACCAAAGAGAGTTTGGCCTTCTATAATTACAAGACATGACGATTGACTATCTTTTCTGGGTCGTTTAACAGCACAGCAGTACCACTATGACTCTACGTGCCTTTTATTTTCACCGGTCATTGAATGAAAGTCTGAAGATCTACTAAAAACCATAAGAACAACTCCTTTTTATAAACGTTACTAAAAGCCCGAAGTAACGCCAGGTTTATCACACAGTTTAATTTCAGATTAACTTACAGACTTCCAAAACAAAATTCAAGACGACAGGATTAAGGATTCTGTCATTTATAAAAAATCTAAATGTGAAAAGAAGGGTCAATGGGACAGTGTGCGGCACTAACAGCGAGTACGAAATAATTTTATCAAGCTGGAGTGAGAATTTGTGAAATGGAAACCAACCCATTGCATTAAATTGTGGCCAATAACATGTATCATTCTTGCGATGAAGGAATGGTCGATTACATCGATAACGTTTCCAAAATCTTAATCTGTCACACCAAGTTGTGTCATACATATGGTCGATGGTATCCAATGACATTGCCCCAATCTTACATCAAGGTCATCAATTTTCATGGACCAAATCTTTATCAATGGCTTTGCTCTACTCATAATAATATGCAATGTTATATACATGACTTCAACTTTGTCGAAAGTCATATTTATATTTTTCTAAGCGTTGTCATTAGCATTCATGTACACGGCTCTTACCTTTATCAAATACATTAGCTTTCCGTGCTCTGTTGCCTCTTTGGATTATTTCAACATACAGTGCCCTTAACCTTGGTTTAAATAATAACTCTTATTTATCAATGGGATTAACTTTCATTGCTATTAACTTAATAAACGTCATCATAATGTTTAATAATACTCAAAACTTACTCGCTGTTCATGACGTAATGGTCCAAATCAGGTGTAGATGCATCCAGAATGATGTCTAGTTGGTTGATGTCATAGATCCAAGACCCAAACTTGATTGTACACGTCTGGCGGTCGTATGGAAAGTAGGTGACGTCAACAGCACACGCGCTGTTCACCATGAGGGGCACCATCCACCCCACCTGACCGTTGTTCTTAACTGCCACTTTGCTTCCGTTGACGTGTATGAAGCCATCTGTAGTGTCCCCGGCTCTAATGAGAAACGTGAAAAGTTGCTATGTCACTAAACGCACATGAGCTTAATTTGGTAGTAAGGGGAATAAAGACCAACGAATAAAGTAAACTAAAAGAAAGAAAGAAAGACAGAAAGAAAGAAATAAAAGGCAGAAGCGAAAGCATTTAATCAGAAAAATAAAAATGTCTAAATCTTTTGTTTCATGTGTATCTATTTGTTTCTGTTATATTACTGGCTTCGTTTGTTAACGGGAAGAAAGAGTTTGTTTGGTTGGTTGTTTATTTGTTTGTTTTTGGTGTTCTTTTATCTTATTGACTTTGTGTCGTTAATCGACACAAGCTGTTTTAAACGGATATCAAGCTTACGCATTAAAAATGAATATATCCGGCAACCAAATGCTTGATGCGGGTATCATCAATGTCTTCTGATTATGGAAATCTTCCGGCGACCAAACCAAAAGTTCATCGGTCCATTCCTATAGAAAGCAAATAATTGTGATCCATATATTGCGTTTGTAATTTCCCATTTTGTGCATGTTCTACTTCAATTATTCGAAGGTAGTTACACGATAGTACTCCTTGTAAATTCATTTGAACAGCTAACTAGTAAATCATTGAAATTAAGATTTATGCATGTATAAAAGGCAAGGAGATATGGAAAGTATACTTTATCGTTTATCGGTACCACAATAGCATGAGCAGGGCACCATTTTGACTTTTATTAGATATGAAAACGACAGATTTGGGGAAAAACCAACTAGCTTTTAAAATAGCTGAGAAAGAGTTGAACAGAGTACATCTATACTTGGCAACGCCTTATGAAGCAATTCTATATAGATAAGCTTATGAATTATAGAACTAACTGTTCTGACTTTCAGTTTGTTTCAAATCTTCCTCATCTTTATTGTATTGGACACTGGGTGGACGTTTTCCCCACACTGTAATATACAAGGGAAATGCGAATGGAAGAACACTATCTTTATGACAATGTAATTATTTTCATATTGAACACTTCAAGTGGCAATATTGCATGTCAATCAATTTAAATATGTTTCGGTTCTCAGTACAAACAGGGTGTTTTAATGATACCTCGAAAATCCACACTGATGTCGACAGTACTTGGTTCTTCTCGTCCTGAAAGTATGAGAGGAGTCACTTAACATTACAAATCGAATAAAAAGACGAAGGAAAATCGATCAGTGAATACTGTAATAGATTGTGTTATGACTTGTTTGTAGCCGTGACATAGTGAGTCGTATTCACATTAGCTATGCAATTTCACAATTTAATACAGAGATAGACAGGTAGAAAGCAAAACATCGAACAGACTGGAGGCAACACACACACACACACACACACACACACACACACAGAGAGAGAGAGAGAGAGAGAGAGAGAGAGAGAGAGAGAGAG
>JBCJKF010042864.1:0-11159 GCA_039654545.1 Plocamopherus ceylonicus
GCCCCTGACAGGGTTCGAACCACCAACCTTTCAGTTGTCAGCCGAACGCACAACCGACTGCGCCACTGTGACCACTAGATAAAGCAGAGCCCTCCGTTATGACAAGAACTTGGAAAGAATAAAGAAACTCCTTATCCCTGATTTATTACTACATGTATATATCAGTCTAGGCAATAAAACTCTGGGCTACAACACAGGACAATTTATGCAGCCCAGACAATAACCTTATAAGAGGTTGTACAGTATATTGCCATGACTATGGAGAATCTGTTTTACTAAAATATCCATAAACTCTGCAAAATAAATATAAAATAAACATACACCGGTAATATGTATGGGCATACACAGCAAGATTGATCTTCAAACTGAAATAACTAACATTGGCAGAACCATATAAGTTTCAGTCCGTGTTTTAGTAATGAGAGGTAGGTTAGTCTAGCTACATTAGTATCAGAGCAAATGTTTCCAATCTTGATCTATGTTATCATTCAAGCACACCTACACATACATAGCCATATGTATACATAACCAAACACACACACTTGTTTTCATTACAAATTATGAATGAGTATCCTAGATGATGAGAATTTCATTTCCACTTAAGGGAAAAGGGTTTAAAGCATATATCTAAAAGAATTAAAATTACTATATAAAGAAAAATGTGTCATAGAATATAGACTACTGTCATTCTTCCCTGATTATTATGTACAAACACATTGCATTCCCTAGTTCTTAGTAGCTTGGGACAGAAATGATTTCTTACATCCATCCCATTTTCAATGCTTTACATAAATGTGAAAAAATGCTGTAAAGAGATTCACTATGGTTTAAGTTTTAAGCCGTCTTAGTGAATGAGACTTTCATAATATATTTGTGAGGAGCTCATACATAGGTGTGGAGTATTTCAAAATTGACACTTGCGTCTCTAAAACTAACTGAACCAAACCAGGCAGTTTTATAGACAATAAGATAATGCAACCTCTTTCTCCACTTTCTCAACAAAACAAAAAATGATTGACAAGATGTGTTAACTATTTATCACTGTTTTATCACATTCTGTAAAGCCAACAGCAAGAATATTTCAAATACATTTTTACTTTTTACACCCTTCACAATAAATACACAGCAGTAGAATAAAAAAATTAAAAACCCATACAACAAAACACTGATGTATACTGTCTTTATAAGGCACCACCCCCCTCCCCCTAAAAAATATGACAAGATGAATCTATTGTATTAGTCACTGTCATAACCTTTAAAAATGTATAAAAATACAAATTTGAAAAGTAACTAGATCTAAAGTTAAGTTAAAAAAAAAAGACACTCAAGTCTTCATGTGGAGTCTTCACACATTCACAACAACCATCAACCATGCCATGAGGGCTGCTCCATCACTCAAGATTATGAATCACTGCTTGGATAAAATCTGAAGTGCCAGAGTAACCTCCCATGTCTTGAGGTCGAACCTGCAACAGTTGGAAATGGATTACATATTATTTATACCTATTTCATTGATGTAAAAAATGGATATATTGAGACATCTGATAAAAAAAGAAAAAAAAACAAAAACAAAAAACACCATTTGAGACATGCATTTAACTGTTACAGTCGACTCCGCTTAAGTTGACATCGCTTAACTTGATTTTCGGATAACCTGATCTTTTTCTTTGGAACAGACCCCTACCGTAGTACAATGTCTATTAAAATACAATGGTTATCTTGACATCAAGTTAAGCGTTGAAACCATTTATACAAGTCATATAGAAAAATCCAACGGATAAGTTGATTTTTTTTTCTGGACCAAGCGGTACAAGAGTTAAAGATGTTTATTGATTGATTGATTGCTTTTCATCCCGTTAACCACTTGGGCAATCTCAAGGTGAAAAAAGAGGGGGGGGGGGGGGGGAAGGGATGCCAATGAGGAAAAGAAGCAGAAGCATTTAGAATAGGAATATAAATATGCTATGAGAATGATGATAAAATATAGCATACAGGAGAGATGATTTACAGGGAAAATAAAATCATCTCTTAAGAGCAATAGGGCAATGGCCGTCATGCCTGAAAATATGCACGCGATATCAAATGACAGTTCAACACTTCATCTATCATTTAATATGAGTTTTGATCCAAAAACACAGTTTAAAGTGCTTTTATTTACATTTTCCTGACACAACCCATCCATATTAACACCAGTCCCAAGCCATCAGTCACCATTGCATATTGACCAGAAACTGCCTCAAGATGTCTGGTTTTAAATGCTTGTAAATTAGTGTGAGGTCCAAAAGCCAAATTCCTGACCTTTTAGTTCAGAATACTTTTGATTTCATGTGGACTAAAAGTCAAAATGCACATCTCAAATAGTTTATCTGCTTTAAAAGAATCTTTATGATCTAAAATCAGATTTTCTGAAGAAGAAAAAAAAAAAAAGACAATTCAAGACCTTGCGACACTAAAATACCCACAACTTTTAAACCAGACATGATAATATTAATTCAAATAAAGACCAAAATGCTCAGAAATGAATGTAAACATTAAATTCAATTGATGCAATAATCTCAGTTTTGGTTCTGGGGGTAGATGTGAAGGATTTCCCCATGCACATCATAATATTTTGGACAGTCATCTATTTACTAAACACATTCCCTGGCTGTCTCAATATGGATAGGGATCACACTGTCATTTTCCCTGTGAAGCCTTATAATTAGCCTAGATGAAACGCAAGGGGAAAAAAATAAGGTAAATAAATAAATGTAAAAGAGGAAGAAAAGACAGCTTACTTTTCCAGCCTTGACCACCTTCAAAACAGCGTCCTCGACTAGCTTGGAGTGGTACTCAAGGTGCATGTGTTCCAGCATATTGCAAGCACTAAACAGCATGGCGGTTGGATTGGCAATATTCCGACCCACAGCTTCAGCAAAAGCATGTCTAGCACCCTGAAAATATTTTTTTCAAAATTCAGTTTTTCAGGACAGACATTGAGGCTTAAGTTAATTGCTCATTCTGAGATTTTATTTTCATTCCATATATATAGCACCTTGAAATCAGTGCACTCACATAAAAAAAAAAAAAAAAGACACAAAAGAAAGGATATGGCGCAAGGATCTCATTTTAATACGTTAATTTTGGTCAGTTGAAATAAACCTGTTTTTATTTTAAAATACGTCCTTTTAGTTCTTTTTCTTTTTGATTTTGATATTTTATTTTATTCTGGTTTTTGTATTCATTTTTGTTTTTGGTTCTGTTGTTTCACTTTTTTAAATTACAGTTTTTTTTTAGTTATGTTTGTGTCTGGGTATGTATGAGTAATTTGGGCCATGATGAGGCTTTTTATCTCTTTTTATGACAACAGAACACACAAGATCTGGTGCACTTAATAACTGACCACGATGAAAATGCATATAACAATATTTTTAATACCCCTAAATGATAAGATGAAAATTCTTAACTTTCACAATAAAGTTATTCAAATAAATATGAAGGATTCTAATCCATATCTGGGTTCTAAAAACTTGCAGAAATCCACAAAACGCATATAACACGTTAAGTAAAATGTCATCAACAAAAGTGGTTATTTCTATGCACAAATCTTGCACCGTATTATTCATACTGTCATGTTTTCAAGTCAAAGAAGATTACAAGATTTGAAAATGTCAGTCTCTGGATCTATTAGTTATCCAAATTATCTAGACAACATCCAAAGGTGTAAAAGCGAAGATAGTTCAGAATGTTTGATAGTGTCAACTAAAAATAACAGTGCATGCATAGCCTACTAAAGCCTACTTGATTCCCACTGTTGCCGTCTAATGCCGTCCTTGTTCGCCTATTAAATTCAAATTTCCGAGCTGGCAATACTATTATTCGTCCCTTTTCTTTTTTCCAACAATGGATACTGATGCCATTGTTAAGAAGAAATGGACACCTTAAAGTCGGCAATGTTCAGCAATTTACCCTAAAAATAGCCGTTATAAAAACCTGCCCTTGCTCTCTTAAGATTTCTTACAGATGAGCCAAGGTAAGATCACATTGATCAATTTCATGGAGTTATACAATGTATAAATGTATTGTATCATTTCTCTAGAAATGAATATTGCTAAGGCAGTTATGTATTGTTTTGAATAGTCAATACTTGAAGTAATTCTCCATCAGATTATTATTATTATAATTATTATCACAAAGCCAAAGGTCAGGGGGGAAAGGATGATCAGGGGAAATGTCATGGTGTGAACACTTAGACGGTCCTGCTGAGAGTCTGACACCAACTAAAGCCATTTGCTCATGACTCATTCATGTTGGAACTTGAACTTCTTCTTGCTTAGACTTTCTAACCCTGCAATTATTAACTTTGATTTTACGAAGAAAACAGTATTCTGTACACGGTATCCTATCCGAAAGGGTCTTTCCAAATCGTCCCACATATATATACCGTAACTTAAAATCTCTTAACGCAGAACAAATGGACAAATTTTCATTTCTCAAATAACTGATAATCAGCACTTCCAACCACATTTTGATGATACAAAACATACAAACACCCTCGATCAAATAATAAGTACCTTCTGTCGCAACCCACCTGTTCAAAGATGGCAACATCAGCACTGTAGCTCTCCCCTGGGGTCACACCGGCTCCACCAATGAGACCTGCTGCCAAATTGTCCACAATGTTGCCATAGAGGTTTGGCATCACCATGACATCAAACTGGTGAGGGTTAGATACCAGCTGGCACACAAAAAGTATATGAGAAAAAAAAAGTGAGATTACCAAATAGAGTATTATGCTCTTTTTGCTTTAGATTACCAAATACAGTAGCATGTTATTTCGGCTTTAGATTACCAAATACAGTAGCATGTTATTTATTACCAAATAGAGTAGCATGTTATTTCGGCTTTAGATTACCAAATACAGTAGCATGTTATTTCAGCTTTAGATTACCAAATACAGTAGCATGTTATTTCGGCTTTAGATTACCAAATAGAGTAGCATGTTCTTTTCGCTTTAGATTACCATATACAGTAGCATATTCTTTCTGCTTTGTTTTCCATGACACCTCCAAAAATTACATACCACTAATGTGAAATATTTTTCTAAAAGTTTCCTGGAAGCAGAATAAGTAGAGAAGTCCAGAAAAGAAAAAACATCTATTATACAATGCCAATTTAAATCAGACTTTGGATTACAATGTTTGTGCGAGTAGTTTTTGGTTTAAAAGGGCAATACTGATTAACAAAAAAGAAAAAAACAAAACAAAAGCAAAGCAAAGCAAAACAAATTGGGGGCAAAGCAGAGATCGGGTTCTTTACCTGCATACAACAGTTGTCGATGATCAATGTCTCAAATTCTATCTTGGGATATAGCTTGGACACTTCCTCACAGCACCTCATGAACAAACCATCACCTAATTTCCTGTGGAGACACAAAGAGACGGTAACCATGTCAATGAGTGATGGGCAATGGTCAATGCGATTGAGGAGTGAGAACAATTTTCTTTTATAAAACAAGTATAGCAGTTTTTTCTTTCTTTCCATAGCATTAAGCTTTCAGGAAATGCTATAATCAACACATTTTCTCAGTCAACTCAGGTGTGTAAATGAGTACCAATAAATAATTTAGCACAGCAGGGTGCCATTTAAGGGAACTCTTCATATATTTGTTTAATTAGGTGTAAAATTATGTTACTGAACTGTATATTATGTATCAATGAATTCCATTTCTTGAATGCCAATGAAAGCTGATTCCCCATGTTTATTATTATGCAAATGACAAAAAATCCTCTATTTGAAGTATGAGAGCAGGCAAATCGAAGCTTGATGCTCCTTTCAAAAATACCTTAGTATAAATATGGAGCACTAAATTACAGAATTCAACCATTTTTTTTACCTGGTCTGGATAGAGGCATTTCTAAAAACAGACATACACAGTTTTGTAACTAAAATGATAAAGTTCACCTCAAAATATACACTTTTCTAAAAGTGTTTGAGCATTAACAAATAATACATTACATAGAATACATATAATTGCATGAATAACTTTATGCAGACTTATTTCAACTATAGGAAAACACAAACAAATACACTTACATTATGTTTGCCTTGTGGACGGCTGTAACCTTTTTACGGTTATGTCTCATGGCAAAGTCGAAAGCAAACTTGGCAATCCTCATGGAATTTTCCTCTGTCACGATCTTTAGGCATTCGACGACACCAGGAACACTCTGGGCAATATAAAGGAAAATCTCATTAATATATAATTCTGATAAATGAAATGGACAGCCAGAGTTGAGTCCAACAAAAAATTAAAACAATTGAAATAGTTATTTAAACACAGGCTCAAGCAAACGGCACAAATAAATGGTCGCTGTCATCAATCTTGTGAACCCCGATTATCATCTCAAAATTGTAGGATAGTGCCATGTAAAATGAATAAGAACAACAAGGAACCAATAGGAAAGACATTTTTAACTGGCTGTAGTTTGATCTTTAGAATTTGAAATGAAGTACAATTTTTTACATCATTTTCTTTCCTCTCCTCTTTCCTAAAAATTATAGATGCGCAATAGATTAACAATATGACATATTTTCAACAACAACAACAAAAATCCATCAACCTCGTTTGAATTTCAACTTTTCAAATGCTTGCATGAAGTCTGACATTTTTTATTATTACTGTCTTTCAAACTGTTTCAAAACACTATAGTATACTGTCTACTGCCAGTTTTCTGGCTGTCACTCATCCGGTATTCTCAGTTATCCAAACATAATACCTGGGAACAAAATAAATTGCTGTTTCTCCTACAGTCTTTCCGGCATGTAAAATGCTGTATAACTAAATATAATATATTTTTTCATTGACCCTATGTATACTAGAGAACACTAGAAACACAACGTGGCTCAGTTGCTTTTCTGGATCGATGTCAACAATAGCTGTAAAATGCTTGATATATTATTGGAAGTTCATTTCATTACCATCAATATATGTAATACTTCATATTTTCTTCCAGCTTTGTTTAACATGGCTACAGTAAGCATAAAACTCAGTCATCCCCCTAAAAAGTACACTTCACACCAAAGTGATCAATTTTGTTCGTGTCACAATGTTTATCCCTGGCAACATGTCAAGGGAAAGTCATCATTCAGTGTATAAATGAATATGTGATAATGCTAATATAGCTCGAGTTCTGCCGAATCCCTACAAGTCCACAATGACACAGAAGTTAAAAGGAATCAAGTGCTGGTCATGAGAAAGGTTGGTCTAGCAGATGAAATCTTGAGTTCTTGTAAAAAGCTCTGAACATATTTTCTCAAGTCACTCATGTAAAATTTAAAATAAGGACACATCTATTAGCAGTGGAAGACCTTGTCAGCATGCTAGGGTAATGCACCAATAAAACGGCTGTTGCTCTATATGCTCCTCTTTTCTAAGTAGAAATGGCCTGGCACGGAAACCCTTGTGAAGAGCAAGGAGCACAGTGAGGTAAATATGTTCTTCAAAAGAACTCTTACTTTTAATATATTCTTCAGAGTAAATTGATCTTACTAGCACAAATTAATACATCTGTAAATACCATATTGAACATTTCTTGAGCAAAAGCTTCATCTTCTAAAAAAGTAAAAAGCGATGATACAACACTAACCTCATGCTCCAGGGCACTGTACTCGCCCTCTGTCTGTTCACGAATGATGACAAAGTCCAGGTTATTGTGTCTTGTTGGGAAACCGGGAAGACTACGAACCCAAACAACATTGGCAAACAGATCTAGAGCACGGCTATGGAAGACACACAGTTAACAATTGAAGAAATAATTTACAGAAAATATTAACAGATGAAATTTATACCACACCACTGGTTGTTTCAGTTCAAAATTTTCGCTTTTGTTAAAAAAATTATTACAATAAGATTTGATAATAAACATCTATTGACGAAAGAAATCAGTACTTCGGACAATATTTTTCTTCAAGTGATAGAATGCTGACATATTCTTCCTTTATTTAGTTGGGGTTTTTTGTGTTTTTTGTTGGGATTCGTTTTGTTTTTCAATATTACACCTTAAATGATTGCTAAAATTGAACAAAACAAATTTCCAGAAATAATAGTCCAAAGTAAATGTTTATCTGAAAGGCTTGAAACCCACCGAATTTTCATGTTCAAAGTTTGCAATACACCTCCTTTGAACGTGGTAGGAGTGGTGATGTTGCCCATCAAGCCAACACCATTGCGTTTGTAAGACTCCACCACTTCATCCAGGCTGGCGCTATGGCGAGGTTGGACTTCACTATACCGTTGAAGTGGGAAAAGGCAAAGAGGAATTTATTAGAATTTAGTGATATAGCAAAATGTATATTGCTGCAATGTTGACATCCAGTGTGCACGTGTGTGTGTGCTTGCCTGTTAGAAGGTGCGAGTTTATTATTGCTGTGCTTTGCTGTACCTTTTAGACTTAACTTTAAATTTGATTGTTTGTAACCTTCCCATTTCACACCTTTTTACCTTTACATATATTTTAGAATTTATTTTTAGGATACATCTATTAACTGATTATGTTCAATTATTCACATTTCATTATTTTCAATTGTATTCACAATGAAAAACATGAAACATTTCCTTAATTGGATAATAAAGTGATTTTATCTATCTCATTACTTTGGCATTCTGAAAAATTAAGAAATGTGAGCTTCCTACTATAAACAAGCAATAATCTTCAATAATTTTGTTTCCATGTGCCTAAAACCACCAACTAGCAAACTTGTGATTTCAGTCTTCAAAACCCTCTCTTTACACTTCATGAATTTGCATGTGAAGCACTTTTATTTGATTTTTATTAAAGTTTGGTACTCTCAGCAAAGAAATGAGGAAAAGAAAATTGTGTAAAAGGATTGTTGAGACAAACAGGAATCTCAAGAAGACTGTGTATCAAGTAGCTTTTAAATCCTCCTCACCTGATGAAAACTTCTTCGAAATCAACTGGAACTCCTGCAGCTTCAAAGACCGTGCGAACTCCAGCAAGCAATTCCGGACCGACTCCATCCCCTGGCACAAGTGTCACAGTGTGACGACCAGCAGGCCGAGACACTGGCTCTGTTATCTTGGAATTCAAAATGGAGAAAACTTAATGCATTTTAACATGACTGAATAAAAATTTGAAAACATCACAAACTGTGGTAAGCTTGGACATAAACTGGCAAAACTGTATGTTTATTATCTACAAAAAAGAAAGAAAAAAAAAAATCACTCTTGTCTTATTGTGACAGACAATACTTCAGCAAATAGGCATGTCCCACCTCAACGACATTTTATTGGCAATGATAGCACTGAATACTCCTCTAGAAATACAGCGGCATCTCACTTTCTTCTTTTAATAAATTTCTGGAATAGACTAAAATCAAACCTATTTGAACAAAATGGCTTTTAAACACCAGTACAGTACTTGTAGCAGTTTATCTTAAGCGGACTCTAGTATAGTAGAGAACCAACATTCTAAAAACAAATTTAAGTTGCCTAAAATTTGTTTAAATTTTAAAATGCATTGATCTTTAAATTTGCCCATCATTCTAAATTTATTTTATATTAAAAAGTGAAGTGTATACCAGTACTGGCCTAATTGTTTTAAAACATTTCATTGGGATGGGACAAGACAAAATAATTGAATTTGAAGCTTGCAGAATTTCAACAAATTTAAAACACGCTGACTCATAACATTGTAATTCATTCTCAATTTACTTTGAACAAAATGATTTTCAGACAAAGCTTTATATTTAAGGCATTTCTAGTGGCTAGGCGGGGCAATAATTATAAGTGTAACAGTGTATTATTATGACTCTTTACCACAGCTCGTTGGAGGGGCGTGTCATGATGAAGTTTTCTTCTTTGCACACCAGCGGGAAGGCATTGCAGCTGCAAAATTGAACAAAAAAATGTATCATGATCGTAAATTAATCAAATACATCAATAAAATTCCACTTACTTGTCCCTTAAGGACAATATGTCTTAGATTTTTACGAAAACCAAGCGTCAGCCACAGAGCAGCAGCGAAAGACCAAAACATTGCCAAAGGATTAAATTCCAATGGATGGTGGTTTTGGGGTGACCATGCAATAGGTCACCCCTCTGAACAGTAACTGCTTGACTCAATTCATTGCCAATTTGTGCTCACCATTGAGCCACCGACATGAAACAAAAATGAAAAGGAATAAAAGAACAAAACTTTTTATATTAACAGCATCATTCATCATCATTAGTGGCTTGTTCTCAGTAATACATAGCTGACCATTCATCTCCAATTAACCCTGTTATCTGCATGTCTGAATAATGTTATATTATATTATTTTAATTAATTCTTTTTAGCAATTTAATTCCCTCTTTTTGAATTTTATGTTAAACCCTACTTTTAATGTAATGCACTCTGAGCTCCCTATCCGGGGGGGTAGGGCGCCCTATAAATCCAAATTTCTTATGGGCATTTTTGTGTTAGTGGTTGCTTGTTTTAAATTTGTTGCCAGACTACTGATTCTGATTGAAGAAAAGATATATTTTGCAGAGATACACAAAATCAAGAGGAATATTATAAGTTAAATTATAACAATGGCAGATTTATCAAATGCAGGCGCTGGAAAGAGGATACAAGGAAAGCAAGCAAAAAGTTACTGATGTAGACACATGCTATAACGGGTGCCCATTTCTTACTACATAACAAATGAAAAATTGAGACAAAGCTCATAGCTTGCGAGTAGCTGGGATAATGACTCAAAATTTCATATATGTATCTGATGAAAAACAAAAAGTGTTCCCTAAAAAGCCCTGGTTTCGACCGCCCCAACAAAATATTGTTATTTTTTTCAAGTTTTCAAACCTCAAATGTCACAAGTGCCCCAGGTCACGGTTAATTAGTCTACTCACGTTACCTGCACCGGCTGTTTGGTACCATTACCATGCTGTGCAATAAGTCCCCCCATTTAAACACTGCATACACGCAACACTGACAAGTCTACAAAGATAGATAAACTGACTTTTCAATGAGTTTTTTAATAAAACCAACAGATCACAGTAAGTTTAAAGAAGCTAAAAACGTGCCTCAAAATATAAGGTTATTTTAAAGTTACATAATTATCAAAGCTTATAGCTCCAAACCTAGACGATGAAATGAAGAGTTTTAACTTTCAACTTAAAG
>JBCJKF010043086.1:0-11159 GCA_039654545.1 Plocamopherus ceylonicus
CACCAAAAGCACCGTCGCCAACAAAACTGCCACAACAACACAATAAGATAAACATATTACCAAGTATACAGTAGCCACTAAGAACGTACCAACGAAACCAACTACAACAACACTTTCACCAACGACACTGTCGACAACAACAGCTTCACCAACAACGCCGTACGAAAAATCACTTTCACCAACAAAACCGTCACCAACAACACCTTCACCAACAACAACTTCGGCAACAATACCATTGCCACCTACACCGTATCAACAAAATTGCAACCGACAACACCATACTAACAACATCGTTACAGACAACACTTCCACCAACAACATCTCCACCAATAACACGGTCAACAACAGCACCGTCACAAACAACATCTTCGCCAACAACACCTTCACAAACAACAGCGCCAGAAACAATGACACCTTCACAAAACCACCGTAGAAACAAAATCTTCACCAAGAATACTCTCACAAACAACACATTCACCAACAACACCGCACCAAAAACACTGTCGCCAGCAATGCATTGACCAACAAAACCGTATTTAAATCACTTTCACCAGTAGCACATTCACCAACAACTTCATCAACAACACCGTCACCAACACCATCGCACCAACAACACCGTCACCAACACCACCGGAGCGACAACACCGACATCAACAATAACTTCACCAATAACACCATCACCAACAACACCGTACCAACAAAACCTTCACCAAAACTACTTTCCCAAACAACACGACATTTACCATAACACCTTACCAAACACACCGTCGCCAAAAATACATTGACCGTTCTAAAATTACTTTCACCAACAACACACCCACCAACAACACCTTCACCAACAGCATCGACAACACATTCACCAACAACACCGCACAATAAAAACCTTCACAAACAACACCGTACCACCATCACCGCTACCAATAACACCGTACAAACAAAACCATTGCAAAGAACACAGTGCAAACAACACCGTCGTCAATGAAATCTTCACCAACAAAATCTTCATAAACAATACCCTCACCAACAATACCTTCATCAACAACACCGTCACCAACAACACCTTCATCAAAAAACACCGTACAAATAACACCGTCGCCAAAAGAACTGTTACCAACAGTACCTTCACCAATATCACCTTCATAAACTACACCGTCACCAACAACACCGCCGCCAAAAAACCGTCACCAACAGCAACTTCATCAACTACAACGTACAACATCACCTTTGTCGAAACACTGTCTCTAACAACACCTTCACCAACAGCATCTTCACAAACAACCCGTTCATCAGCACCATCGTCACCAACATCACCTTTACCCACAAGACCGTCACACAGAACACCGTCACCAACATCACCGTTCCAAAACCTTCACCAACAACACCGTCAATAACAACATAACATCAAAAACAACACCGTCAATAACAACACCGTCAATAACAACACCGTCATTAACAACACCGTACCAACAAAACCCTCGCCAACAAATCCGTCAACAATACCACAGTTTCAAACAAAACCGTCACAAAAATCAACGTCACCAGCAACACCTTCACAAACCTTGCCAGCAACACCGTACCAATAACACCTTCAACAACATCACCGTATCACCAACACCGTAGCCAAAATATCGTACCAACACCACCATCTCCAACAACTTACTAACAACGTGACGCAACACTGTACCAATAACATCGTTACCAATAACATCGTTACCAACAACACCTTACCAACAACACCTAACCAACAACACCTTACCAACAACACCTTACAAACAACACCTTACCAACAACACATTTACACAACAGCAACGCACAACTAACACCGTTACAAATAACACCGCATAAACAACATCATACAAACACCACCATAGAAAAATACACCGACAACAACAACAAACAACACCATAACAACAATAACGACAAACAACAACAACAACAACAACAAACAAAAGCAACAAACAGCAACAACAACGACAAACAAAAGCAACAAACAACAACAACAACAAACAACAAAAACAAACAACAACAACACAAACAATAACAAACGACAACAAACAATAACAAACGACAACAAACAACAAAAACAAAAACAAGAACACACAATAACGACAACAACAACAAACAACAATAACGACAATCACGACAAACAACAACAACAACAAAAAACAAAAACAACAAAAACAAACAACAACAACAAACAACAACAACAAACAACAACAACAAACAACAACTAACAACAACACAAACAATAACAAACGACAACAAACAATAACAAACAACAACAAGCAACAACAAACAATAACAAGCAACAAGACACAATAATAAATAATAACAAACGGCAGCAAACAACGTCCTCAAACAACGACAACAAACGATAACAAACAATAGCAAACAATAACAAACATTGACAAACAATAACAAACAATAACAAACAGAAGCAAACAATAACAAACAGAAGCAAACAATAACAAACAATAACAAACAATAAGAAGCAATAACAAGCAATAACAAACAATAACAAACAATAACAAACAATAACAAACAATAACAAACAGAAGCAAACAATAACAAACAACAACAAACAATAACAAGCAACAACTAAAAATAACAAGAAACAAGGTAAAAAAGAAGCAGCAAGCAACAATAAACAACAACAATAAAGAGCAAACCATGAACAATACCAACAAGAACAAATGATACCAAACAACTTTCACAAACAACAACATACAACAACAACATACAACAAAAAGCAATAAACAACAACAACATCAACAACAAACAAACAACCACAACAACAAGCAACAATAAGAAGCAACAATGAGAAACAACAGCAACGATCAACTTCCGCAAACAACAACAAAACACAAGGTCAACAAAGAGCAACAACGACAAAAAACCAACAAAATAACAAACAACAACAAACAATAACAAACAACTACCACAAAGAACAACAAACAACACCAATAAACAAAACAAACACCAGCAACAAACAACATCAACAAAGAAGAATAACAAACAACAACAAACAACTTCAAGAAAAAACAACAAACAACTTCAACAAACAACAAAAACAAACAGCAACAAACAACAACAACAATCAAGAACAACGACAACGAACAACAAAATCAAGCAAACAAACAACAACAAATAAAATAAAATAAACAAATTTTACAAATCTCATAAAAAGCTAAATATCAAAAAGAAAGAAAGCCCTCGTGTTTTGACTTTCGTGACAAAACTTGCTTATCGTCGAGTCCTTGCTGCAAATGATGAAGGGCAATGCCTGAACCATGATTGCCAGTGTACCATATCTGAAAATGTAAAATATTGAGAGAAAAAGATCAACAGAAACCAAAATCCAAAGCATACTGAAGACAAAATAGTACACGAAACATATTGATAATAAAGCAATAGGCTGCGCACATACTTATGATAATTCAAGGTACATCATGTAACTAAAATTAGACAAGGAGATTGAAAGAGCAAAGAAAAAATAAAATAGACATAGGACAGACAGAATCCATCGGCTGTGTTCATTGGTTCAGATATCTCCCAACTTCATTCAAATGACAGAAGAGTGCCAACATCCTTGCCGTTGTCTTGACCAGAAGTCTTGCGAGACCCACTCCCAGCCAGCTTCCTCAAGAAATGTTCACGCCGACCAGAAGGGTTACCCATCCACAAACGCACAGTGTCTGCCCCCTCACCTTTCAGCAACCCTAAAAACCGACGACTCGATCATATCGTGTTAACTCAACAGCCAACCTTGACCTTCGTTAGTCCCTAACCAAGGTTACGAAGAGACCTAGAAGCCAGACATCCTTACTCAACGTGTCTCATTGCTTTTACCTACGCCTGCAGCACCTTAGCATCATGGGACAGCTATGATGTGAACCATATTGAAAGACAAAAGCGGCGCTTGGCGGCTATAACACTATCGTTTTCATCCTCAGCTATCTTATTCTTCTTTTAACTTGTGGTTCTTTCTCCATTTCATTTATTTCCATTTATGCCATAGCTTTCCTTGTGTGGCGTTTTTGTTTATTGTGTGTGCGTATTTGTTTGTTCGCGTTTTTTGTTGTTCGTTTTTCTTTTTTTTTCTTTTTTTTGTTTACTTTGTAGGGTTTGTTTTGTTTTACTTTGTTTATTTGTTTGTTTTTTGAGGGGCTAAGGCCGAGGGGAGGGGGGGGGGTATTGTTTCATTTTTCATGTTCCATTTCATTTTTAAGTTTTAATCACCAATTGGCATTCATCTTTATTTTTCCCCTTCTTTTCTCCAAAATGTTCAATTACTTTTCATTCTTGACTCAATTCACCCCCTCTAACCTGCCTGTTTTTCTCTTCCCTTGCTGCTTTTCCTTTCTACTCTGTTTTTCGTTTCCGCACCCCCCCCCCTCCCTTTTTTGCCCTGCTCTCTTTTCGTTCTCCTCTTCCATTTCATGGAGCTAGTAAACAACATTATCCACCTTGACTCTATAGTCTCCTACAGTCTATCCTTCGACCGCGAGCTTATTGCGCGGATTTGTAAAGCAGTGCCTGCAACTGCAATGACTCACCTAGCAAGGAAGGTGTGGCGCAATGCAATGTTAGTAATCAACTAAGAGATGAAGCTGGTGTTCTCAGCACCTCCTTTAGAGACATGAAGTATGGACTGAGCTCGTACGCTCCACGCCAACCACACGCACTGCTTCAGACGATTTCTTGGTGTAGCCTGACTGTACCATGTCATAAAGATGTCCTACCCCCGGCAGGTCAGGTGTGCCAAACGTGTTGGCCACGTTAGATATGGAGACTTTGGCATATGAATACAACCCACTGGGTTTGCAGACTGATCAGTTGTTGTGTGGTCACTATTATATTATGGCATTGTACATGCAATATCCCCTTAAAATCCTCTGAAGGCAATCTAAAGACTATGTGACAATACACCGGGTCACGATTTGTTGCAGGAATGGATCATAAAGTATTAACCCAACGCCTTTTTCGAACAGGTACAAGAGTACGGCTGTTCAAAAGGTCCATTCTTGTCCGTAGCCCCATCAATAAGGCAAGTTTGGCTATCCTTTCCAAGTCGAAGGTTTTGACTCTTGGAAAGCAAAGTCAATTCAAAGTCATTTTTTCTCAATTGACTTCAATAAAGGTACCACCTAAGTACCATCTCAAAATTGATCGGGAAATGGAAAACAACTTTTACACCAATTCTGACAATGGACATACTTAGAAAGGCAAATTCCGTTTGACCTTGGATATTGTTGAAAGGTCGTGAATCCCATTCTGAAGTTGCATATATTTTCAAAGGGTAAGTACATGAAGCATTTGAAAACACGACACCAAGCTCTCAAGTGCAAACACATCACACGTATTTGAAAACACTCAAAACTCTTAAGAGCTTATCAGGTCTTGGTTCTCACCCGTCACAATGGCAAAATTTCATTAACTGTTGAGAAAAAACGACGTAAAATCCAAAAGGGTTCAAGGATTTATATGGTTTAAGGTTGAATAGGCGGTTGTCAAAGATTGGTTTTGTAGGGAAAACAATCAGGTCACAATTGACTGAGATAAGAAGAATATAGCAATGTGAAAAAGTAACAGGAAAAAAATAATGAATTTGGCAATTCACCTGAAAGGTCTAAATAGTCCAATATCATTCGTAAGAGTCAAACAGAGGTTCACATGTAATAATTATATTCGGGGAAGAAGGAATAAAAGGCAGTCCTTTCATGTTATCCACATTGATAACGATTCAAATGTAAATGTAATCTCAAGTAACGTATGGAGGTAAGAATGGGAGGCACATATCTAAGGACATATTCCTTCACTGGTATTACCAATCCTCTTTAAAGCACTGATCTAATTTAATAAATGTCAGGCCATATGTCATTCGATTTTCCACATCTCTAAGGTAAATCGTAGTGTATAACTGACATCTACATATCTGACTATTTTTGAAAGACTGCTAAAAAAACCCAACAAATTAATTGTTATTTTATATTTATAAGTCCACTCAATTCCTATCATTGGACACAGTATAAAGGTATAAAAGAGATATTACAAGCAGATACATTTGAAAATGTGCAGAACATACAGAATGGCCAAGTCAAAAGTATGACAAAATAATTGCACAAAATACCTGTATAAAATCCCAGCTTTCCTTAAATAGGGCATGAATATACTGGGATGTGCATGATACAAAGGTATCCGCCTCTTTCATCATTGATGGATTCTCAAAGGCGTGACATTTGTGTAAATAGCAATGTTCGTGTGATGTACATGATGTCAGATATACAGAGACTAGATATCTATGGTATCATCCCAGCTTTCCTTTAAAGGGGCATTGATATACTGAGATGCAAGGCATGTGCATCAAATAATGGCGAAATATGTACCTGTCGTTTCATCGAAAATCTTGGACATGATATAGTCATTTCTCAGTTTTCCTTGGAAAGGGCATGGATATACTGAGATACAAGATAACATATAAAACGAAATGTAATAAACCAAAAATAGAATTGACATACCTGTAGTTTTTTCTTAGCACGAGGATGTGCATATACAGAGAGATTAGACGGACATGGACAAAATTCACAGCGTTGTTCAACTCTCTTAAAAGGCATAGGCTATATTGAAATACTGAGAGACGTATGTACAAAATTCGTTTATGTTTATGAAATATACTTGTATTTTCCTCAATAGCATAATTTATATTTGGAGTTACCTCGCACACGGATTTCTACGAGAGCGCTGTTTGTATACATATAAATGAAATTGGGCTCAATGAAACTGCAAAGTCTCTCAAAAATAATCGAGATATTGATACATTAGGAATGACCAGAGGGATGTGAAAATATCGAAATCCAATTGGCCTTAAACTCCATTTATGATAAATAACCATTTAGTAGGAGGATTCATAAGTCATGCAGGACCAAATATTGGAACTTTGCATTTAATCATGACCTGTATGAAGTGAGAAGCAAACAATCGAGATCGTTTGCTGGATGTACACATCAGATGATGGGCAGCCTTAAGGGATGGGGTTGGGGGGAGCATGAAAACTGAAAAAGGTGTATGTTGCTCGTTGCCAGTATTTCAGAGGTTCGAAATGAAAGTTTGGTGGAAATTCCCAAATGATCACAAGAAGTGGCTCTAACATCTACAGGCCTAGCCAAAATAGATTTGAGCCGTGTGTCAATCGCCATTACGGGAATGAAAGACAGATTATTATGTAAGAGGTAGAGAGTTTACTTCAATATCTATTGTGCATTCATGATGTTTCTGTGTTGATTCACGTCACCCTACACTATCAAGGAAATTGAAATGGGACAACATATAAACCGGACATATTCAGAAGGCATCCTATCAATCGAATTCGTCCGAAATCTCGATTTTCTTTTTGACATAGTGATTTAATAAAAAAAGCAAATGAGTTTTCAAAGCTAGAAAAACGGTATGCATGGGGGTCTCTAAAATGGAACAGAGCCCAGACCTTACCATATCTTTCAAAAGACAGAAAAGTCAAACAAATGGATAGTCGGCCGTTGAATATAACTTGGCTTTAGAGAGGAAAACGTGACGATGAGATTGCCCAAATGGATCTAGAATATTATAATGGCAACCGACAGAAGCAAAATATAAAAGCAAATTTCAGTTCGAGACACAGGAAAGGTCACCGTGTGCCTTTGTATGGTTAGCATGTGATCAGTAACATTTGGAGGGCTGAACACTCTACAAAGGTGATGATAGTAACAACTTGCAAGGAATGTGTTAATAGTCGAGATAAGGCTATTATGAAAGATTTCTAAGATACTCAGACAAAAATTCAATGCAAAGTCTGAGATGGCAAAACAAGCATTCGATTATAAAAGCAACGTTGCTACCTTGATCGTTGATAATGGATGTATTGCATACAAGTGGCCGGTGGTAGGAAACAGGAGCAGCCCAGGAAAGGAAAGCGGCATACATCGTAAGGACAACTTAGGTCAATGCAACCAGATGGCAAAATGCTTCTCCAAACAGTATTACTCGGACGTATTGAATCCCAACACAGAATGGATTGAAAGAGCATGATGGACGATATTTGCGCAAGCTAAAAGACTTGATGAGGGGGAAACAAACTTGGATGAATACAATTTGTTAGTTTCGAAAGGGTTTGTTTCTTTTTTTTTCTCACCCCTTTGTTGGTTTCATATAAATCATTCCCTTAACGTCCCGAAATGTCACATTATAACCTTCACGAACAAGAAGAATCCAGTCATAGCTGATTACACCTTACATGGACAATGTCTCCAAAGTGTACTTTGAAGTCGAACTTACCAAATAACTCAAGTGGAATAACCACATATAAGGCGTCTTCGCCAAGGTAAACAGAACCAGTGCCTTCGTATCAAGGAATCTCAGAGACTGCTCGACAGAGACTATGATCAAATGCTAAAAGACACTTGCTCGACCTCTCCTCGAATATGTATACGTTGTTTGGGATCCCCAGCAAATCCATCTGGTAGTTTGTTGAAGAATATCCCAGAACATCCGTATTGGAAGATCCCCAGGCTTTCTAGTTGGAGTACTCAGATGACAGGATTTTCAGAATTGTTTGTTTGTTTGTTTGTTTGAGTTATAGCCCAGTACATCCGTAGTGGATGATCTCACGGTTTTGTATTTGGAGTAATCAGATAACAGGATTGCTAGAATTGTTTATGGTAAAAATGTATAATGTTTTGTTTTTATTTCAATTGATGCCAGCGTATATTTACATTTCATTAAAAAAGTTTATGAGTTTAAGAAAACCCAGATTGTTCTTATGCCCGAATACTCCCGTAATACCTCATCCAGCTTCTCAAAATAGCTCGGCCTCGAATCTCTGGTAGTGAGACGGAACGAGGTAAAGAAACCTAAATGCTCAAAATGACAAACAAAATAATTCGCCTCCCTCAATACCGTCAAATAAATGACAACCAAAAGCACGCGAGAGGACACAACAAAAGGTCGATAATCCGTAATTCTAGGGTCAATGGCAATCTTTATTCATTCTTCCTTCCGCTCTACGACAACTGAAATGTTTAAAGAAAAGCTTGAGATACTTCATGTGTAAACTTCTGTGTAGTGGCCATCCAAACCTGGAGGTTTTCACAGTATTCAGTAAGAAGAAAAAAGAAGAACTACTACAACAAGCAATCCTTGTTTGCATATGCAGCTTTTCTACCTGTCAAAGAATAATAATATGTCCGTTTTTGCATACTATTATAGAGCTGATATGTTTCCAAGTTTGTTATCTTCATTGATAGGAATACTTTATAGATCCCTGAAACTGGGCGTGACTATAAAATGAATCAATTTTTTTTTGGTTGTACGCGTATTATGCTCAACATTGAATGTTCACAACTTTTTACTCTCACCTTATTGTTTAGGCACATTATTATGGCCCTCTAAGATACTTGTGTCACATGAAGCTCTCTAAGATACAACTGCCACATATGGTTCTCTAAGATACGCCTGTCAAATGTGGCTCTCTAAGATACACCTGTAACAGTCCACGGGAGATGCCCTTGTTTCTCCTTCGTTCCTGCTTTTGCAGGAGACAAATTCACATATCTGGACAGCATACTAGGCAAGGATGGTGGAGCAGATGCAGATAACAAAGTCGCATAAGCAAAGCGAGTCATATGTTCCGAATCTTACGACCAATATTGCGATCTTCTGCCCTCTCTCTCTCTCCAAAACAAAATTTGAATCTGCAACAACAAAGTTAAATTTTTAATGCTGTACGTGCCGAAACATGACGACCAATAAAAGAAATAGAAATATAATACAAGCATTCGTCAACAGATGTCCGCGCAACACCCTGAACATCCGATGGCCAGAAACCATTTCAAATGGAGATCTGTGGACCAAAATGCAACAAAATTCAGTTGAAGATGACACCAGGAAGAGGTGATTGGCCACACCTTACCGGAGTCATAGTCAAATATAACCCATCAGGCATTAGATTGGAAACCCCAAGGCAGGCGAAAGTCTGACAGACCCAGACAGTCCAGGCGCAGAATGAAAGAAGCTGAAATGAAGGCAGCGAAGATGACCTGAGCCAAGCTGAAGAGGGTCTGTCAGAAACGTGTCCACGGGAGAGTGTTGTTGTGGCCATTTGGTCTCGAGAGGAGTCAGAGGATTGAGCCAGTCACTGCTGTTATGATCTCAATAGTTCATAGGATCAGTGAGACCGAAGAGCAAAGACCTCTCCTGGTAACTGATAAAATTATATAGATAGTTGAGATAAGACAGAATTTTTCCATCCTTTCAGAGAAAATTGGAAAAATGGGATACTCTACAATCAAACCTCCCGTCTCAGTAACCCAACAAGGTTATTTGCTTTGGCGTTAGACCACGTCGTTTAAATACCAGTACTGTACTACTGCCGACGACTGACGAGAAGTTTGAGTCGCGCTTATGACACGACTCATGACCATGGTACTCTGCCATTGACCGTGGGATAGTCATAGTTACCAATGCAAACTGCCATGAGTCTTAAGCTAGACATAGTTACTAATGCACACTGTCACAAGTCTTCGGGTAGTCATAGTTACCAATGCACACTGCCATTAGCCTTAGGGTAGTCATAGTTACCATGGCACACTGCCATTAGCCTTAGGGTAGTCATAGTTACCCTGGCACACTGCCATTAGTCTTAGGGTAGACATAGTTACCATGGCACACTGCCATTAGTCTTAGGGTAGTCATAGTTACCATGGCACACTGCCATTAGTCTTAGGGTAGTCATAGTTACCATGGCACACTGCCATTACCCTTAGGGTAGTCATAGTTACCAATGCACACTGCCATTACCCTTAGGGTAGTCATAGTTACCATGGCACACTGCCATTAGCCTTATGGTAGTCATAGTTACCCTGGCACACTGCCATTAGCCTTAGGGTAGTCATAGTTACCATGGCACACTGCCATTAGTCTTGGGGTAGTCATAGTTACCATGGCACACTGCCATTAGTCTTAGGGTAGTCATAGTTACCATGGTACACTGCCATTAGCCTTAGGGTAGTCATAGTTACCATGGCACACTGCCATTAGTCTTGGGGTAGCCATAGTTACCATGGCACACTGCCATTAGTCTTAGGGTAGTCATAGTTACCATGGCACACTGCCATTAGTCTTAGGGT
>JBCJKF010043308.1:0-14891 GCA_039654545.1 Plocamopherus ceylonicus
AGTCTGTTCGACTATTAAAATTTTACATGATTTGAGTTAAGATCGGTGTGAGCCAGATCGGTTTCTATCTATAATAATAGAGGTAAATAATTTTGTACGAAAGGACTAATTATTTAAAATAATTTTTTAAGAATTGAATGAAATTAAAATTATTAAAAATTACTTTGGCAGATAAGTGTGTTAAATTTAGAATTTAAGTATATATATATATTTATATAAGTAATAATTTTTATAAATTATATTAAATTAAATATTTTAGGATTAATTATTTTATTATTAATTTTATTAGTAGGAATTGCTTTTTTGACTTTATTAGAACGAAAAATTTTAGGTTATGTTCAATTGCGTAAAGGTCCTAATAAGGTAGGAATTATTGGTATTTTTCAACCTTTTAGAGATGCTATTAAATTATTAAATAAAGAGTTATTTTATGTTTATAAATCTAATTATAATTTATTTTATTTATGTCCTGTAATAAGATTTAGGTTAATATTAATAATATGAATATTATTTCCTTATATTACTAATTTATATTTTTTAAATTATTCTGTTTTATTAATATTTATTTTTATATCTATTGGGGGTTATATTGTAATTTTTATAGGATGGTCAGCAAATTCAATATATTCAATAATAGGATCAATACGATCTGTCTCACAAATATTATCTTATGAGGTTAGATTTATTTTAATTATTTTAGTTTTAATAATTTTAAGAGAAAGTTATTCATTTATAGATTTTTATAAATATCAAATTTATATTTGATATATGGTTATCTTATATCCATTATTTATTATTTATTTTATTAGAATTTTAGCTGAACTTAATCGAAGACCAATAGATTTTATTGAAGGTGAATCAGAATTAGTTTCTGGATTTAATATTGAATATTTTAGGGGAGGATTTACATTAATTTTTTTAGCTGAGTATGGAATAATTATTTTTTTTAGATTTTTAAGAGTATTAATATTTACAAGTTTATTAATATATTCAAATATTTTAATGTTTATTTTTGTAATTTTAGTAAGATCAATGGTAATTTTCATACGAGGATTATTACCACGAATACGATACGATGAATTAATGTATTTATGTTGAAAAATTATTTTACCTTTGGTATTATTTTATTTATTGATAATTTTAGGATTTAAGTTTTTTTTGTTGATAATGATTTAATATAAAAATAATAAATATAAATTTATTAATATAAAAAAAGTTAATAGAAAATTTAAATTTCTTTCTTATGATTTCAAGGCATAAACTTTTAATTATTCAAGATCATTAACTTAATGAGATTAAATACATATTTTGAATTAAATTAATATATTAAAAATTAAAATTTAAATAATTTAAATAATTTAGGAATTTAATTTTAATTAAAAGTAAAAGCTTAAATTTATTTTAAAAAATTAATTAAATTTAGATATTTAATAATTTAATAAATTAAGGAATTATAATTTTATCTCAAATTTTTATAAGAATATAAGAAAAAAGAAAATAAGAAAAATAAATGTAGGATAAAATTTGTCTAATAGTAACGTAGGGATATTCAATAATTTGTGCTCCTGCTCATGTAAGTAGAATAAATGTATTAATAAAAATTCAGTATATTAATTGATTTAAAGGATAAAATCTTAAGGAATTAAATTTAATGTTTATAAGAGGAAGAAAATATAGAATAATAATAGAAGAAATTAGAGCAACTACTCCTCCTAATTTATTAGGAATTGAACGGAGAATTGCGTAGGCAAATAAAAAGTATCATTCGGGTTGAATATGAATAGGTGTAACTATTGGGTTAGCAGGAATAAAATTATCTGGGTCTCCAAAAATATATGGATATTCAAGATTAATAATTCAAAATAAGAGTAGAAAGAATCTAAATCCTACAATATCTTTTATGGTAAAATAAATATGGAAAGGAATTTTATATAAATTTCTATTAATTCCAAGAGGATTAGAAGATCCAGTTTCATGAAGAAAAAATAGATGTAATATTACTATTATAGTAATTATAAAAGGAAGAATAAAATGAATGGAATAGAAACGATTTAGAGTTGCATTATTGACTGAGAAACCACCTCAAATTCATTGAACTATTAAATTTCCTACATAGGGAATTGTAGAGACAAGATTAGTAATTACAGTTGCTCCTCAAAAAGATATTTGTCCTCATGGAAGTACATATCCAAGAAAAGCTGTAGCTATAGACAATAAATAGATTGAGACACCGATTAGTCAGGTATTTTTTAATTTATAGGAATTATAATATAAACCTCGTCTAATATGAATATATATACAAATAAAAAATATTGATGCACCATTAATATGAATATTATGAATTAGTCATCCAAATTTTACATTTTGGATAATATGAATAATTCTTGAAAAAGCTAATAAAGTATTTGGACAATAGTGTATAGATAAGAAAAATCCTCTAATAATTTGGATAATTAAAAATATTCCTAGGAGGGATCCAAAATTTCATCAATAAGAGATATTAACAGGTGTAGGAAGATTTAAAAGAGATGATTTAATTAGATTTAATAAATTTTTATTCATAATTTTTTTAATTATAAAAAGAAATTAGTTAATTTTTCGTATAGTATTAGATTTTAGAGAACAAATTTTAATAATAGAAAATAATGTAATTAGTAAGTAAAATATAGAAGCGATAGTAATATTATTAAAAGGATATTCATATAAATTTAGAATATTTTGAAAATTTATTTCATTAAGATTTATAATTTGATTAATTTCTCTAAAATTATATTTCATAGTATATAAATAAAAATCATAATATTTTCAGTTAAATAAAAAAATTATTAAATTAATGATTAATGATATAAATAAAAATTTATTAAATTTAAAATTGATTTGTTCATTAGAAATTAGACTAGAGAAGTAAAGAAAAATAATTAATAAACCTCTAATTATAATTAAAAAAAGTATGATAGAATATAGGTAATTAGATTTTCATATTGATAATTTGAGGCAAATTAATGATCTAAAAATTAATAAGATAATTATTATAATAATTGGATGAATTAATGAAATATTTGATATTAAAATAAATATAATTATAAAAATAATAATAAAAATAATTATGTTTATGATTATTAATTCTTTATTCATAATATATAAAATATAATTTTTTAATATATTTAGTTAAAATTTAAAGTATTTATCAAAAAATAGTTTAATAAGAATAGTAATTTTGGAGATTATAGGTATAATTATAAATAATTATTTTTTTGATGTAAAAAATAATATTTATAAAATTGAATAAATTTATTTTTAATTTACAAAATTAATGTTTTAATTAAACTATATAAATTTTTTGATTTACATGTGAAATTAAACAATAAAATTAGTTCAATTTAAAATTTAATTAAATTGAATATAAAACTTATTTGAAAATTTATTAATATTGATATTTTAATTTTTAGATATTTATATATAATTATTTTAATTTTATTAATTTTTATATATAAGTTTATATTGGTTGTTTTGATAGTAGTAGAATTAATAATTTTAAATATTTCTTTTCTTATGTATATAGTTTATAGAATAATAAATATAGAAATTTATATAATTTATTATTTAGTTTTTAGAGTTTGTGGAGGAGTCTTAGGTTTAACATTATTAGTTTTAATTGTTCGTTTTCATGGGAATGAATTATATTACTTATTTAATATTAGGAAATTTTAAAATTTAAAAATAAAATTTTATTAAAAATTTAGTGGTAAAAATTAAGTTATCAAAAAGAATTTTGTATGATAAAAATTTTTTTTTTAATTGGATCTATATTATTAATATTAATAATAAAAAATTTAAAAATTATATTTTATTATAATATTTGTTTTTTAATAAGGTTATTTTTTTTATTTAAATTTATATTTAAGGATTTAATTTGAATTAATATTAGAAATATATTGGGATATGATTTTTTTTCATATTATTTATTAATTTTGAGAATATGAGTATTAGGGTTAATATTTTTGGTAATTCAAAGGGAAAATTTTTTTTTTTTAAAAGATGGACAATCAAAAAAAATTTTGATATTTTTATTAATATTATTAATTTTAATTGTATTTTTTTCTTCTTTAAATTTAATTGTATTTTATTTAATATTTGAGTTAAGATTAATTCCTACGTTTATTATTATTATTTATTGAGGAATAAATTTTGAACGTTTAAAAGCTTCATATTATTTATTAATATATACAATATTTATTTCATTACCCTTATTAATTTATATTATTGAATTATTAAAATTTAATGGTTCATTAGATATAAATTTAATAATAATAATAATAAATTCATATAAATTAGGATTTTGAGATTATTTAATTTTATTTATAGCATTTTTTATTAAATTACCAATATATATTTTTCATATTTGGTTACCTAAAGCTCATGTTGAAGCTCCTGTTTATGGATCAATAATTTTAGCTTCTATTTTATTAAAATTAGGAAGGTATGGAATTTTACGATTTATTGAGATATTTTATATTCAGAGGATTAAATATAATTATTTAATTATTAGAGTAGGAATTGTTGGAGGATTATTAGTTAGATTAACTACTTTAGTTCAAGTTGATATGAAAAGACTTGTAGCTTATTCATCTGTGGTTCATATAAATGTATTGATATGTTCAATATTAACTTTAATAAAAATTGGAGTAATTAGGGCATATATTTTAATAATTTCTCATGGATTATGTTCTTCAGGATTATTTTTTATAGTAAATTTATATTACGAACGAAGAAATAGACGATTAATATTTTTTAATAAGGGAATAATGAATATTTTACCTTCATTAAGATTATGATGATTTTTTTTATGTGCTGCTAATTTTTCATTTCCATTTTCTTTAAATTTTATTAGAGAAATTTTTATAATTGTAACATTAGTGAGATGAGAAATTTTTTTAATAGTATACATAATATTAATTTGTTTTTTTAGTAGGGCTTATTCTTTATATTTATATTCATATATTCAACATGGATTTAATTATTTTGAAGAAAAATTATTTTCCATTTATTTAAAAGATTACATTATTTTGATTATTCATATTTGACCTTTAATTATATTAATTTTGAATTTAAGATTAATATATTAATTAATATAATTTAATTTAAGTAGTTTAAAATAAAATTTTAATTTGTGGAATTAAAGAAATAATAATAATTTATCTTAAATAATTTTAAATTTAATAATTTATTCATTTTTTATATTACTAAGATTTATAATATTTATATTTTTAAGATTTTATTTATATTTTATTGATTTAGGAATTATGATGGAATGATTATTATTTACTTATAATTCCATTAATATAGAATTATATTTAATAATTGATTGAATTTCTTGTTTATTTATTAGAGTAGTTATATTAATTTCATCAATAATTATATTATATAGGATAATCTATATGGAAGGGGAAAAATTTATTAATCGTTTTATAATTTTAGTAGTTTTATTTATTTTTTCTATAATTTTAATAATTATTAGGCCAAATTTAATTAGAATTTTATTTGGATGAGATGGATTAGGATTAACATCATATTGTTTAGTAATTTTTTATCATAATTACATTTCCTATAATTCAGGAATAGTCACAGTTTTATGTAATCGAATTGGAGATATTGGGTTATTAATATCTATTAGAATAATATTTATATATGGAAGTTGAAGAATTTATTATATAAATAGTTCAATGAAGTTAGTTTTAATAATAATTTTATTAGCAGCAATTACTAAAAGAGCTCAAATTCCTTTTTCAGTTTGATTACCCTTAGCTATAGCTGCTCCTACCCCAGTTTCGGCTTTAGTCCATTCTTCCACTTTGGTTACTGCTGGAGTTTATTTATTAATTCGATTTAATAAGGTATTAATTAGAAGAATAATAGATAAAGTTTTATTATATTTATCAATTTTTACTATATTTATATCTGGGTTAATAGCAAATTTTGAAAATGATTTAAAAAAAATTATTGCTTTATCTACATTAAGACAATTAGGATTAATAATAATAATTTTAAGATTAGGATTAAATTTTTTAGCTTTTTTTCATTTATTAACTCATGCTATTTTTAAATCTTTATTATTTATATGTGCAGGGATTATGATTCATTTAATGAATAATAATCAAGATATTCGATTTTGTGGAAAAATAAATGAATACATTCCTTTTACTATAGTAAGATTTTATATTTCAAGATTAGCATTAATAGGATTTCCATTTTTAGCAGGATTTTATTCAAAGGATTTAATTATAGAGAGAATTTATTTAATAAATATGAATTTATTTATATTAATTTTAAGATTATTATCTCTTTCATTTACAGTTTCTTATTCTATTCGTTTATTTTATTATATTTATTTTGGTGAAGTTAATAGAAGAAGATTTTATTATTATAAAGAAAATAAATTAATAAATTTTTCTATAATTATTTTAATAATGTTTAGTGTAATTAGGGGATCATTATTAACATGAATTTTTTTTTTTGATAATTATTTTATATTAATAGATATTAGTTTAAAAATATTAACGATATTAATATTATTTATAGGAATAATTTTAGGTTATTTTATATATTTTAAAAATTTATTAAATTTTTATTTAAGTAGATTTTTTTTTAGTTCAATATGATTCTTAAATTATATATATTTTTGAATTTATCGACCATTTTTAAATATTGGAGTTGAAGTTTATAGGTTAGATAAAAAATGAATTGAATTTATAGGAAAAAATTTAATTTTAATAGTAGTAAAAGAAATTAAAATTAATAAAAAATTATATAAAATTTTTATATTTATTTTTATTGTTTCATTATTACTTATAATGATTTATATTATTAAATAATTTTAATTAATTTATATAGCTTATAAATAAAAGCGTAATATTGAAGATATTAAGAAAATAATATTTTATTTATAAATAAATAATAGAACAAGTAATTATTAATTTATGTAATTAAATTTATAAATAATTTAAGGAAATAATTATTATTTTTATAATGAAAATATAATGTTTTTATATTAAACTATATAAATAATTAAATTAAATTATAATAAAATAAAATTATTAAATTATAAATCATTGGAAAATAAATAGTGTATTGAAATAAAATGAGTTAAGTATCATTGAATATTGAATTAGAAGTTCAATTTTAATTATTTCTAGAATAATAGAAATTATTAAGGAAATTGATGAAAAAGATAAATGAAAATGATCTTAATTGGAATATTAAAAATTCATTGGAATCATTAACAATGATTAACCTCTATTTTGGTTTCAATTAATAATTTAAAGTAAAGTAAAGTAATAATTAATTAATAAAATAAAAATGGCTCTTTTAGATTAAATCAAAATTAATCAATTTTTAAGTCGAAATTAAGTGTAAAATTTACTTTAAAAGAAAGATTTATATATTTAAATTAGTATATAACTTTTAAAAGCAATTTAAATGTTATTAAATTAACTAAAATCCTTTGAAGATAGATTAAATTTATTAATTTTTTCAATCAATAGATTTTTCTAAATATTCAATAAATAATCCAATAATTAAAATTATAAGGAATAAGAAAGAAGAAAATATTATAATTTTATTTAAAAAAAAATATATATAGATTAATGGGATTAATAAAGTGATTTCAATATCAAAAATTAAAAAAATTAATCTAATTAAAAAAAATTGAATTCTAAAAGGTATACGTGATTGAGACATAGGATCAAATCCACATTCAAAAGGAGAGGATTTTTCTCGATTTTTAAATAATTTTTTTGAAATAAAAAAATTTACTAAAAGAATTATTAAAGATAAAATAATAAAGATTATAGATATTAATATTAAAGATATAATTATTTATATTAATTTTATTTAAATTAAGTTTTTTAATTGGAAATTAAATGTAATAAGTTATACTATATAAATAATAATTTAAAAATATAATATAGATTTTATAGAAATATAGATGAAGACTAATCAATAAGTTTTTAAAGATTAATATCTTCATCAATAAATTGAAATATATAAAAATAATCAAACAACATCAACAAAATGTCAATATCAAGCTGCAGCTTCAAATCCAAAATGATGTATACTTCTAAAATGAAGAGAGTTTATTCGAAGAAGACAAACAGATAAAAATAATGTTCCAATAATAACATGCAGCCCATGAAATCCGGTTGCGATAAAAAAAGAAGATCCATATACAGAATCTGCGATTGAAAATGGAGATTCAAAATATTCAATAATTTGAAGAAGAGTAAAATAAATTCCAAGAATAATAGTTAATATAAGACTTTTAAATCTTTCAGAAAAATTTATATTTAATATAGAATGATGGGATCATGTAATTGTTATTCCTGAAGAAAGAAGAATGATTGTATTTATTAATGGAATATCAAAGGGATTAAATCTTTTGATACCTAGGGGAGGTCATAATTGACCAATTTCTATAGAGGGAGCTAAGGAAGAGTGAAAGTAAGCTCAAAAGAAAGAAATGAAAAAAAAAATTTCTGAAATAATAAATAAAATTATCCCTATTCGTAGACCTTTAAAAACTAAAAATGTATGACATCCTTGGAAAGTTGATTCTCGAATCACATCTCGTCATCATTGGAATATACATATCAAAGTACATGGGATTGAAAGAAAGATAAAATAATTTATTTTATGAAATCATATAATTATTGAAATTAAATTATTAAAAAGACTAAAAGAAATGATAATTGGTCAAGGGCTAACAGAAACTAAGTGAAATATATGATTTTGATGAATTTTTGTCATAGTTATTTATTGATAAAATTAAATTTAAAGAATTTATTTTAAATTTCTCTTCTATAAAGAGTTGAGAGGATAGAAAAAACATATGCTTGAATAATAGAAACTGAAATTTCTAAAATAAATAATAGAATTTGAGAAAAAATTATTGTTAAAAAAATAAAAATATTATTAATAATTTCACCAGATGAGCCAAGAAGAGAGAGAAGTAAATGTCCTGCAATTATATTTGCTGTAAGACGAATTGCTAATGTAAAAGGTCGAATAATTAGACTAATAGATTCAATAATAACTATAAAAGGCATTAAAACGTAGGGTGTGCCTTGGGGAGTTAGATGAGCTAAAAATTCATTTATGTATATAAATATCCTATATAAAATTATTGAAATTCAAAGTGTTAATGATAAAGAAAGACAAAATCTCAAGTGTCTAGAAGATGTAAAAATGTAAGGAAATAATCCTATAAAATTACAAGAGATAATTAATGAAAAAAGTCTTAAAAAAATAATTAAATTTGAGTAAGAATAATTAATTAAAATTTTAAATTCATTAAATAGAAATTTTAATAGTAAATTTCATATTATAATATAACGTGATGGGATTAATCAGAATTGATAAGGAAAAATGAAAAAAATAATTAAGATTCTTAATCAATTTAAGGAAAAATTTATTCTTGTTGAGGGATCAAAAATTGAAAATAAATTTATTATCATTTTCAAATTCAATTTGATTTATTTTTTATCCTAATTGTTAATTTAAAATTTTCTAAATTAGGTAAATAAAAGAAATAAATTATACATAAAACTGAAAATAAAATAAATAGAGAAAATATAAAAGTGAATATTCATATTATAGGTATTATATGAGGAATAAAAGAATATTTTAATTAATAAAATATCTTTAAATTGACAATTTAATGTTATTTATTTAAACTAATTCTTTACATTAAAAATAGGTGTTAAACTATTATGGTTGATTTAAAAAATCAAAACTTACTAATTCAGTCATTTAATGAAAAATATAATTAAAATGATTTTAAGAAATTTATTTTTAAAAAATAATAATAATAATTAAATTAATGATTTTAATCAATTTTTGAAGTTAATAAAATTAGTAGATTCAATAACAATGGGTATAAATCTATGATTTATACCGCAAATTTCTGAACATTGACCAAAGTATAATCCGGGACGATTTATAAATAAAAGAGATTGATTAAGTCGTCCTGGGGTAGAATCTATTTTAATTCCTAAAGAAGGGACAGTTCAAGAATGAATTACATCTATAGAAGATGTTAAAATTCGAATAGGATAATTAAAAGGTAAGATACATCGATTATCTACATCTAATAGGCGAAATTCATTAGGTTTAAGGTCTTGAGTTGGAATTATATAGGAATCAAATTCAATATTTGTAAAATCAGAATATTCATATCTTCAATATCATTGATGACCGATAGATTTAACTGTAATTTTATTATTAAATATTTCATCAGTTAAATATAAAATTTTGATAGAAGGAATGGCAATAAAAATTAAAATTAATATAGGAGTTACTGTTCAGATTATTTCAATTAAATGACCTTGAAGTAAAAATCGATTGATAAGTTTATTATTAATTAAAGTAGTTATAATAAAAAGAATTAATAATGTAATAAAAGTTAAAATTATTATAGTAAAATCATGGAAAAAAATTATTATATCATAAGTAGGAGAATTTGAATTTTGAAGAGTTAATAATCAAGTATTAATTTTTAATGAAAGGGAGAATCTTTATAAATGAAGTTTAAATTCATTGCATTTTATCTGCCACATTAAATTAGATTATATTTTTATGAATTAATTTTAGTGAAAATTAAATTAAATTGCTGGAATTTCATTATATCTATGATTAATAGGTGGATAAGATCTTAATCATTCTAAGGAAGAGTTTAAAAAAAATAAATTTATAATTATTCGTTTAGAGGATAAAGCTTCTCAAATTAAAAATAATAAAAAAATTAATCTTAGAATAGAAAGAATAGATCCAATAGATGAAATTATATTTCATGATAAAAATGTATCGGGATAATCTGAATAACGTCGAGGTATTCCTCTTAATCCTAAAAAATGTTGAGGAAAAAATGTTAAATTAACACCAATAAATATAGTTAAGAATTGAATATTTAAGAGAAAATTATTTAAAGAGTAACCAGTAATTAATGGAAATCAGTGGATAAATCTAGCAATAATAGCAAATACGGCTCCTATAGATAAAACATAATGAAAATGAGCAACTACATAATATGTGTCATGTAGAACAATATCAATAGATGAATTTGAGAGTATAACTCCTGTTAGTCCTCCTATAGTAAATAAGAAAATAAATCCTATTGCTCATCATAAAGATGAATTATTATTAATTTTTGTTCCATGTAAGGTTGTAATTCATCTAAAAATTTTAATACCAGTAGGAATGGCAATAATTATAGTTGCAGAGGTAAAATATGCACGAGTATCAACATCTAATCCAATAGTAAATATATGGTGAGCTCAAACAACAAATCCTAAGAATCCAATTGCTATGAGAGCATAAATTATTCCTAAAGCTCCAAAAGTTTCTTTTTTACCTCTTTCATTTATAATAATATGAGAAATTAAACCAAATCCAGGAAGAATTAAAATATAAACTTCAGGATGACCAAAAAATCAGAATAAATGTTGATAAAGAATAGGATCTCCACCTCCAGAAGGGTCAAAAAAGGAAGTATTTAGGTTTCGATCTGTAAGTAATATAGTAATAGCTCCTGCTAAAACTGGAAGAGAAAGAAGAAGAAGAATAGCTGTAATTAAAATTGATCAAACAAGTAATGGAACTTTATCTATAGAAATATTATTATGATGCATATTTAAAATTGTAGAAATAAAATTAATCGCTCCTAAAATTGAGGATATGCCAGCAATATGAAGAGAAAAAATAGTAAGATCTACAGAAGGACCATTATGAAAAATATTAGAGGCTAAGGGAGGATAAACAGTTCATCCTGTCCCAGCTCCATCATTAATAAAATTTCTTAAGATTAATAAAGTAATTGAAGGGGGTAGTAATCAGAATCTTATATTATTTATTCGTGGATAAGCTATATCTGGAGAGCCTAGTATTAAAGGAACTAAAAAATTTCCAAATCCTCCAATTATAAAAGGTATAACTATAAAAAAAATTATAATAAAGGCATGACTAGTAACTACGGTGTTATAAATTTGATCATTATTTATTAATGATCCACAGGCTCTTAATTCAAGACGAATAATTATTCTTAAAGAAGATCCAATTATTCCAGCTCAAATAGCGAATAAAAAGTAAAGAATTCCAATATCTTTATGGTTAGTTGAATATAATCATTTATTCATAAAAATTTATATAATAATTAAAATATAAATAAAAATGAAAAGTAAAAAAGCATTATGTCTGATAAAAGTAATAAATTGTAAATTTATTGATGAAAAATATATAATAATTTTTCTAATGCTAAAAATTTTTATTTTATAGTTTAAAAGAAAATATTAAATTGCAAATTTAAAGATATTTTTTAAAAAAAATTAAAATATAAAAAATAAATTAAATAAATTGTTATAAGATTTATAAGAATAGAATTTTATATATTAAACTTTGAAGGTTTAAAGTTTATTTAACTTAAAATCTTGAAATTAAATAATAAAAATAATTAAAGATAATAAAAGTCTGAAATATAAAAAAATAGATAAGTTTTTAAAATTTAAAGATTTAAGATTAATCAAATTATTAATTAATTTAGTTTTAAAAATAAAAAAAAATATTGTTAAATTTATTAGGTTAATATAAATATAGATAAGAATAAATGAATTAAAAATTATTAAAATAAAGATTAAATGTAAATTAGAATTAAGAATGAAAATATAAATTCTTAGTCATTTTATTAAAAAAAATGATAAAGGAGGAATTCTTGCTAAATTAAAAATTAATAATAATGAAATTAAATTGAAATTTAGAGAAAAAAAATTATTTAAAAAAAAATTAAAAGAAAATTTAAAATAAGTTAAAAATAAATTAATCAAAAAAAGAATTAATCTATAAAAAATTAGATAAGTTAATCAAAATAAATTTTTTAAAAAAATTAATATTAATATTCATCTAGATTGATTAATAGAAGAATAAGTTAATAATATTTTAAAGTTAAGTAAATTAATTATCTTAAAAGTTGGAATGAATGAGGATAAAATAATTAATAAATATAAAATAATTTTTTTTACTTCAATAATAGAAAGTATGTAAAAAGGGGTGATTTTTTGAATAGTTAAAAGTAGAAATAAAGTATCTCATGATAAGTATAATGAAATTAGGGGTATTCAAAGATGAAAAGGAGGAATACCTAATTTTAAAATAAGGGCAAATAAAAAATTAAGATTTAAAAAATCATTACTTAAAAATATAAAATTATTTATAGCTAATGAGAAAATTAATATTAATGATGCGATTTCTTGAATAATATAATATATAAAAATAATTTTTTTATTAATTAATTTTATGCATAAGTAACAAATAAATAAGAAATTATTAATTTCTAAAAAGAATCATATAATTATAAGATCATAAAAAAATAAAGGAATTACAGCAAAATTAATTAAATTTCAAACGATAAAAAATTTATTAAATAAATTGAAAGAAAAAATTTACATAAATTTAAAATTGTGATAATTTAAAAAATTATTATTAAAAATGTTTAAATTTAAATAAAAAATAAGAGAAGTTAATGAAAACATTTATTTGTTATAAAAATGTATAATTTATTCTATCAAAATAACCCTTTTATCAGGCATATCATTATTTATTTAAATAATAAAAAATAAATAAGAGAAATATTAATAAAATCTATGTTTAGGGTATGAACCTAAAAGCTTAGTTTTAGCTTACTTATTTTGAAAATTAAATTATTAAATTTTAAAAAAATTATTTAAAAATAAATTTTATAGTATATTTTGATGTATGAAGCATAAAAAATTTTGAAATTTTTTGAAATAGTTTAATTCTATTAAATATAAAATAATTTTTTAAATTTTTAAAAAAAAAAAATTATATAATAATATAAAAATAATGTAAATAGTATAAAAAAAATGAAAAGATTAAAAAAATAATACTTGAATTATTGTTGTTATTAAGAAGAAAGGTAGATTATAGGGGGTGAGGGGGGTGAGGGGTTTAAGTTGGGTATGTATATATATTATATATATTTATAATATATTAATTTTATTATAAATTATAATATTCAAGTAAATATACTTATAATTTAGAGTAAAATAAATTAAATTAGAATAATTAAAAATAATTAAATTTAAGGTAATTTTGGTGAAAATAGGCATTAAAATTTAATTTATCATTAATTTAATTAAATATATTATATATTTATATAATATTAATAATTTTATTTATCTTTTATATATAATTATATAAATATATTTATATAAATAATTTATTAATATTTAATTATTTATTATAAATCATTAAATTAATAAAGTTTAAATATTTTATTAATATTAAAATCTTAAATATAAAAAAATTAGATTGAAATTATTAATAATGATTATATATATAAATATTTAATTATTATTAGTTAAATATATTATTAATATATAAATATATATATATATATAAATAAATAAATTTATATAAATAATTTAATAATAATTATTTATAAAAATAATTTATTAATAATTAAATATTTATTGTAAATTATTAGAATAATAAAATTTAAATATTTTGTTATTATAATAAGATTTTAAATATATGAAAAAATTTAATTAAAAATATTAATAATGATTATATATATATGTATAAATTAATAAATAATAAAATTAATAAATATAAAATGTATATAAATAAAAAAATAAATAATTTGAGGGAAATTATTTAAATTTAAAAGTATGTATAAATTGTTTAGTTTGGAAGGAATTTTTATATTTTAAAATTAATGATTTATATAAAAATAATATTTATTAAAAATTAATAAATTAATAAATAATAAAATTAATAAATATAAAATGTATATAAATAAAAAAATAAATAATTTGAGGGAAATTATT
>JBCJKF010043420.1:0-11156 GCA_039654545.1 Plocamopherus ceylonicus
CTCTCTCTCTCTCTCTCTCTCTCTCTCTCTCTCTCTCTCTCTCTCTCCCCCCCCCTCTCTCTCTCTCTCTCTCTCTCACACACACACACAAACACAGTCACACATAGGTACACTCACTGTCCATCTTATACAGACGCGCGCACCCACATTAACTTGAACACACGTTAATATAAAAGTGATCAAGCAAAGCAGGGAGAACCCCCATCAAAACAATAATAAACACAGAAAGAACAATAAACAAAACAAAACAAGAGGAACAAGAAAAAAAAAACCCATCCACCAATAATTATGAAAGTTAACATAAAAGAAAGACACTATCTATACCTCCCAGAAAATAGCAACCATTCGGAAGTACAAGACGGACTTGAAAATTACATTGGTGTACTGCAGTTACGGAAAACTTTCCCAGCCGAAGCATTATACATTATATATGTCGTGTAAAGCCATTTGATAGGTTCGAACATGTATCTCTCGGTCTGTGGTCCAATGCACTCCTGCTATTCCATACGGCCCTCAGATTAATACGTCGTCTCATGGAAACTTATGAAATGTTTGCAAAGTATAATGCACATACAATGTATGTCTTTATAGTGGAGGCTTTATTAAACTTTGTTTTGTTTACATTCATATTGAGCTCTCAAATGTGTTCATTATTATTACATGCACTCGTAATAAGCAAAAACGCCATTTGTTTTATAACAAATTCACTTTACTTTTCGATCATTGCTTGGTCAATGTTGTTAAGTTGTTCGATTGTCCCATCACAGCTGCTAGATCAATCTGGTTTGTTTGCTTCGCTTTGTTTTAGTTGTTTTTTGGGGTTTTTTTAATGTATGTACGATCAGGGTGGTTTCAGCTTTCATGTCATTACAGATTCGATATATTACATTTAGGCGTATATTTAAGTTACCATGCTGCTCACACTCACGGTCCCTCTAGATGCCCCACACAGTCAGTTCTCCTTGATCTCCACGCTTCAAGATCGTTTGTCACTGGTCGCTTTGGCCTAGCGCTTATCACCACTGGCGGCTTTCAGATAAGCACCACTTGCACGTGCGATGTGTTGATGTGTTTTGCCAAGAGCGAAAAACGTTTTACAGTCAGTCTTATCTCAAAGACAGCAATTGAAATGGAGAGCTCACGCCGTTTGGTCTCCAGCGGATGACAAGTGGCACGTTACAACCATAATCATGGCGATACTGCCTTGATCTCAAAGGGAGCTAATATCTATCCTGACGTATTTTAGGCAGATTAGAAAATGAGGCCAGCTATAAATTATCGTCCCTTTTTCGAGTCGCGTTTGAACAAATGGTATTGTTCGGTTTTTTTGGTACAATGCCACGCATTGCATAGGATATGAAAGCCACAAATAGCCGTATTATTTGGAGAATCTTAATCGTAACAGTTTCATGTCTTGTCGAATTGTTTATGAATTCCACAATTTCAGCTTGTTAAGTTATGGAGTGATTTTTTTTATGTTTTACGCGTATGAGGTTGGATTAACAATTACGTTGAAATATTTCTATGGGGTGTGGTATTATTTTTTAGCAGTGTTTTCTTTAGTCTATGTAAAGTTTTCAGTCCCCTTTTATAGTGTTTTATTCATTTTCCTATACATATATTTCATGTTTAGAACTTCATCAGCAAACCGCGTGTTCAAATTAGTTTGACGACTGACGGGCCTCTCTCTTTTTATTAGTAAAAAAAAAAAAAAAAAGAGTCCCTCTTGAAAACATTACTCAATCCAATCGATACTGTGATACTGTCGCAGCTTCATGACGATATAGATCTAGATGTATACGCAACAGTGTGTCGCTAGAGTTGTTGGACAGACGTTGAGATTAAACTGTAGGTTTTATTTGGCCGAAAAAGAAAAAATATTTCTGTTTTGACTTTATCTAGACTTTACATTGCCCGGGCAGTCTCAGCTGAGGGAGGGGGTTCCATATTCTTGCTGTGTCAGGGAAGGAGTGGAGGTTTATCCCGAATTTATCCAAACATTGACACAATGGCAAATAGTGCCTCAATGTGAATATATCAAATCGTAAAATCGTTGGCGTTGTTTGGTGATACGGTACGTGAAGCTTATACATGTAATGATTACGTAGTGTAACCTGGATGCAATTCACAAGATTTTTATCACAAAATACAAGCCATCAACCTTTTTTTTTCTCAAACTTTCCAAGTTCCAAGGCCGGTTGTTGGTATTGATCTCAGATAAAATTGATTGTTCTAGGTGTGAGTGTCATTGGTTGACAAAAAACGCCATTTCTACCTCTACCATCAGCAGACCCAGATTCATCCAAGGGAAACTCGATATTTATGATATTGACCAAAGCTTGGGGACGAGTATGAAAAACTTATTGTAACTAATGTAACATCAGGTTTACAAGACAGTAGAGACCTATAGGCTATCAGTACCAGGGACCGATTATTATCTGGCAGAGGCTGCCCCGATACTAATACTAATATAGAATGAGAACACAGTCTATTTAAAATAAAACCAGGGCTACAGAAACTTTCAATTAAAATTAAATTGTCATTGAATTGGCACTCCATTCCTTTTTTTTTTTTTTTTGTCTTTGGTACAATGTAACATAGATATATAAAAAAAATCGTCTGGAATAAACCATCCAAAATACAAATATATAAGATTTTTTTCAAGAAGTCAAAAAAGTACTCTAAATCTAAAACTTTGAATAACTATATACTACACATATTATGTATTACAATTTGCCCATTTTCCTAGTATTTCGTGTAACTCATTGACTAGTTTGGGCCGATAATCGGCACGGGCACAATTTAACTTTTTATTAAAATTTGCCCATATATGTAATTAAACGGCATGAGCGCTTTGTCATCCCGATTTATAGGTAAATTGTTGTCAAAGATTTAAATTGTGCTCATGCAGGGCCTTATAGTAGTCAAACAGATAAATCATGCTCATGTCGAAACAGGTATATGTATACAACTTCATGGGTTTATGGGAGACAAAGAGTCAAGCCACAGGGTAAGCCTTCATCTTCAAGAATGCTTTTGTTATGACTTTCTACTTCAGCCTAGCTGGCACCTTTAACTTTAAGGTCTTCAGAGAATCTCCCTTGGACAGGTGTTTCGTCCAATGCCCTGGGACTGCTTTATCAAAAATAACTCATACTCATGTATATAATGATATACTCTCTATGTTTCTGTCATTCAACATGATAAGCTGATGTCAGCTAGTGACACTACAATAGGACAATAATCAAAACAATAATAAAAAAAAAACATTATTCATCTTTAGAAAATACATGTATAGTTTATTAAATGGTACGGACAATAGTTTCATTGACAATAATTTGTTCTGAGAAAATTACACTTGAAGGCATGGTAAGAGGATTAGTCATGGATAAAAGGCTCCTACTCACAGACATAACATTCATCATTAATTAAAACATTCACTATTCCCTGAATTACATACTGCAGGCAAAAGATTTGCATGAATACACCTTTAAAAAAGCTATTGCATTATGCACACAATTATGTTACAGCGGGCCATTTCTCAATCGCAAAAATAAAAGAGGATGAAGATGAAAAGTATGAAAATGAAATCATATACAAGTAAAAATGTAAAAAAAAAAAAAAAATAAGTATGTTAACTTTCAAAGCCATTGTTACTTCCCTTCAAAAGAACGAAACATGTCCTTAATGTAATCTTTTCTCCTGAGGATTTTGATATTACACATTAAGCTACTCTCTCTACACAATCACAAGCACATATATATATACATAAGTGACGCTCAATGTGAATAACTGCCTACTGTTCACATTAGGCAAAATTTTGCATAATGGGCAAAAAATTGCTTTATGTTCACATTGCACACATTAGGCAACACCATTTTGTGTAATGTGAATAAGGCTGCCTAATGTGAGCAGAATGTAAAAGAATACCTCATTACTGTAGAAAGAACACTCAAACAACATGGTGTTGCCAAGATTTTCCAAATAATTGATCAGGAATCAAATTTCACATTAAGCAATTATTCACATAGAGCATATCCCTTCCTCAAGCCTATACACCATACCATCTCATTATAAATACAAGCTTGAGGCATGTAGGCCCCCAATGAGCCTAATTACAATTACAGATGGATGAATCTAATACGAAAGAATGTGAATGCAGATGGTATTCAGGGTGGGAAAATTCAACAAAAGTAGTTATCTTCATTGGGGTCTTTCGTAACTGTCTAGATTTAATATATTATATCCTCATCCACTATATATGTTTAATGCAGTCTAAATGCTTCTTTGCTATTACTATTACCAACTAAGAAAAAAAAAGCTCACTGACTCATTTACATATGTTTCTTAATTGGATAAGATATGGTATAATTTATAAATAAAGTCACTCATCATAATTTTGGGTTTTCACAAGAGAAACCCTGGAGAGACATGCATAATTATGAATTGGAGTAATAAAAATAAAAACAAAATGAAACAAAACCAGAAAGGCACATATTCTAGAGTCCTTTCATCTTTCCAATATACTTAAATATTCTTCATTGATTCAATCATTTCATCAGTTGCTATAGATTCGACTTATGACATCTTAAAATATTGCTTTCTGATGAGCGTAAATTGTCTTTTGAGACAAATCAAGAAGAAAAGCCTCGAAAACAAACTTTCAAACACAGTAAATTGTCCAATCACATTCAGTAAGCCACTAACGTAACAAGAAAAATCACATGCCACGTAAATTGATCCACATTGAAAATAAATACAGCGGCTAGTTTTAGTTGGTGGGCCAGCTGGCAGGTTTCCCCTTTTCTTGTCATTTTGTTGGAGAGTTGTCTCTAAAAATTTACTCTTGAAGGCTGCTCCTAATTTCTAGTCAAAAACGCATATAGTCTACTTTTTCCTTTACCTGTTCCTTGCATTTCAACAGTGTTGAATGTCAACTCATTTGGGTGATAGGAACTATGTGTAATTTCTCGACATTTCTGTTGGACCCACATTTCTTGACTTCTTTTTCCACCTTTTCCACAGAGCTACACGACTTACTTGATAACTATGGTAAATTTCAAACTCGAAAAAAGTAAAGAAAATTTCTCAGTCCTATAGTATGGACTGTAATTGTAAGTGAATGCTACAGAATTTGAGCAGCAGATAAATGACAGATGAAATGATGATATTGTAAGAAAAGAAGGAAACCGAGCAGAGCACCCCAGTATTTATCGGCAGGTTTAAAACAACCGCGTCTGAAGAGATCAGCTAATAAATAGTTAATGGGCATATACAAATGAGAACGAAATGTCTATGAAAGATTAAAAACATTGAAATGGTAAGCATAATACAGTATATGTACATAAATACAGTCTGTATGATTGTGAAAAAGTATAAAATGACATATATATTACAAGATACTGATATGTGCAGGTACTTCAAAACGTATAATAGCAGTGAAGAAAACCTAATATGTTTCAACAAGCATTGAATATTCTATAACCCTTATCACTTCTTAAAACCAAAACAAAACAAACAACCTAATACTTTTCATTAATCACATTCTTGGTTGGTCCTCAGATTTACTTGCTATGAAGCACCTCACAGTTATTGGAAATGCAATATACAAGCTATGGAGTATAAAAAAAAAACAACTATATACTACACAGACTATTCACAAAATTATTACATATGCAATTACAAAAATCAGCTTTACAGATAAACTGGGTGACTGAAAATGTCTTGGAATAAAAATTAAAAACTAAACATTTTGCGTAAGCAGGGTGATAAAAGGAACAAGTCATAATTGAGAGAATGGTTATGTCCAGGACCTCCTGTCAGTCAATTGGCTTTGCTTTCTGTCGGTCACTGGACTTTTGCTTTCATCAATCATTACCTCAGTCCCAAACACACACACTCAGCTATGCATCAATATGGAGATACTGCCACTCAAACAGACAACAATAGCAATCCTTCTCATCTAGACAACTATTTACCAAAGAACTTACTACTCAAACAAACATAGGAAAGAATTGACCCAGTTTCTTTCATTCGTCAAAGTAATGTCACACTTGTCATTGGAGGCTTTGCACAAAGGAAACAAGCACAACTCCTGATAGCTGACGCATAACCTCTTCTGCTATGACCTTGTAGAGGTGTCCTTATCAACTAATTAAGTATCCTGGTCGTTCTAGGTCAAAGGTCATGTGACTTATCAATTAATTGCCTGAGAAGGATCCAGCCCTCTTATCAGTACCTAGCAGAGCACTTAAACTTATTTACCGTATTCCCTATTCTTTCCAATGGGCTTGAAGGAGGCTGTGTATTTGTATTAAGTTTCACTTGCCCATAATCATTCCCAGTTAGCTTGACATTTATGAGACCTTTCAAGTAATGTGGGAAGTAAATATACATACTGTACTTTGATCACATTGAATATCCATGGCAATGGGCGCCACCTGGATCCTTGCTAATCATACTGCCTCTCAAATGCACCACACACAGTGACATCAGTTTATGATATCAGGCTTGGTTAACAGATGACGCATTCTGAGAGAATCAAAACTCTTGACACACATACATAAGGACGGTTAATTATCAGCTGACAGCATGGGAAGTAATACATGTATAAAAGGCTCATAAAAAATAATGAAATGCCAATTAGGCAGACAAGTCAATTAATGGTCGAGTTTACATGTAAATGAGAGCAACTAACAGAAATACCCCATTTACAGGATTTTTTTAATCTTTTTTTACCGATTCAGGATTTGATTAAATTTCGTTTCTTACCTAGAACATAAGGATGAACTATAAATCAAACAAAAAATTAAAGATACATCAAATATAGCTATGAAAGCGCACGAAACCTAAATTAAAAATTTGCTTGATGAGTAAAGAGAAAAAGGGCTGAAAATCAATTTTTTGAAGAATGTATTATAATGCATAATATATGGTGGCAATTATAGATATATGGTATTATTATGTAATATAGGTCATTATTACATAGAGTAAAATTTCAGACCTTATATAACTTTTCTAAAGTCAAATTTATACTTAACATTAAAATGCTTAAAATCTGATATAAAATATTCCATTACAAAGAAGAGATCTTGATGTAAAACATACATTATGTGAACATAGACAATTATATTTCTACATCTACCACCCAACTCTTTGGATTGACAAATTTACAGTTGCTAAAAGCTATCTAACCATACACCATTAACAAAATATATGGACATTTCATTCTGGTATATCATTTCATAGCCAAACATGGATACAATCCAAGACACACTTTCATCAGGGCATTGAATAGAAATTCCAGTAAAAATGTCCTACCTACAAATAAAAATGAGCAACCTCTCTTAACAGTGATATCAATAACTGTTGTGTTTACAGTATGTAGGAAATAACCAAAACAATTCTAAAATAGCATCATACTTTTTCAAATAGGTAGTGGTGGAGACAGTACATAATCATATAACACGCTGAGCCATATGCAGTTGTAAAACAAATTTGACTATTAAGGAATCATATTGCACTTAAACCACTCAGATAGATGTTTTGTTAAGTTTCTCCCTTTTGACATCTCAAAAATATAAAAATAATCCATATCCCAGTCAAGCTTTTGAACTTGTCCGAATTTGCAATGCGAATGGGAGGGGACTATAAAAGGTACTCAAAAGCAAAATGCAAAAAATACATCTCCTGGCCCTTTCAAGTATTGATGACAGATCATACCCTTCAATAAATGTCCATTTTTTACCCTAACATACCTTGATTTGCCAATTCCTACACTAAGGATCAATCTACAACATTGTGTCATTTAACAAATCAGTCACATAGCATCTTATAAACCATTCAGCGATCAATTACTGTGAAAAAGACAAATATCTTAATATCCTTTAAGTAGTAGACATGATTAAATGGGTCTTACATATTGCACAGATGGTAAGATTATTGCATACTTCACGGTAATATTAAAGATTACACAATGAATTGGATAAATAAAAATGTACATATGAATACACTGATTTTGGAAGAAAAGGCTGAAATATCAATATAAATAAGTAAAGATCGATGTGCTAAACAATATTTACAGCAGAAAAGCAAAAAAAAAAAAAAAAAAAAAAAAAACACAAAAAAAAAAAAAAAAAAAAAAAAAAAAAAAAAAAAAAACACAACTACAACAACAAAACAAAACAAAACACCCAAACAACAAAAAATAACAACAAAAACACAAAAAACAAACTACAACACTTGATTCAGAAGATATAACAGACTACATCAAAGCTGCCAGGGCATACATTTACAGAAATCGAATTTATTCACTATCAATTATATCCAATAACCTCAAAGGGGAAATAGGTTCAGTGGAAGTAGTATGGGCATGACCAGATGATAGAGAAATGCAAGTGAGAAGGGACCTAACAATGAAAATCAATTGCAGAAAGTTGGATCAATATCAAACAAACCAGATCACTTGGAGAGCAATGGTATCCCAGAGAATAAATGTAATAATGATGGTTCTTCTTCATTGAGATTGTCATTGATTATCACCCACCTTTTCTGAGGGAAAAATTGAGTCGCATTTATTTCAAATATCTACTCAAATTTATGTTGCTAAATAATTCTTAAAGTATATATATATATGATTGGACCCTTTGCTCACCAAAATAAGACCATTATTTGGAAATAAAATTATTGACTACCATTTTTACACATTTTTATGAAGTAAAAAGCTCTAAATAGATGAGTATACTTAATTATTTAGTTCGTTATATAACAGGAGTTTTATAGAAGTATAAACAATATCTACAAAGTGGGAAGAGGTTAAAAATATATTAATATTAGGTATAAATACACAATATTCCTTTTTTTTTATTTAAAAGATAATTTATCAACTGCTGTACAGTAAAGATCCTTTCGCTACTCCTCCATGATGGTTGGCAGGCATGGGCTGCCACACTCACTTGGCCTATCAAAGACTTTTATAGGGAACGCTGCAGATCTACGAGGCACTTGAGTTGGAAGCGATATGATTTGACTTGAAGAATGGAGGTGTATAATCTTTTGGCATTCGCAAATCTCGTTGCTTAGAGTCTGATGATAAAAAGTTTTTAATTCATGTAAAATACAGACATCATGAATAAAGATGACGTGTAGTGACAACAATTCAAAGCAAAAGCTATAAGGTGAATTAAAATGTTATATTCTATGAAAAGGGATGGTGCAAAAATAAATCAAAACAAAATTTAAGCAGGATGATCTTTTCTTCTTTTTTTGTAAGAGAACAAGGTTAAAGTAAGAAAGTCATTACTATGCTACCTGCACTTTAAGATTTTTTTATTATTTTTTATTAGACAAAACTGTAAGCTACGTATAAAACAGTGCATTCAAAATTAACACTATGGTAGAAAACAGTACCTTGTCTTTGTCCCAAAACAGAAGACAATATCATGAAAAAGTGTATAAGTTGACAAACAAGAAAAAACCCAAGACGAAACAAAAAACAACCCTCAAAACAAAACAAAAAACAAACAAACAAAAAACACAACCCAGAAATAAAATCATTGAAGAAACTGCCATCTTTCATTTTTCCTGAGCATACATGAAAATGACAAAATGTTAAGAATGATTGCCTTTGGAAGATGATATAGATAGGGAATGCAATATATGATAGGAATGTTAAATCATGGCTTACTTTGAGCTGATCGTCAGTGGCATGGCTCCAGGGAAGTTGGATAAGATTCGTTGCATGGTTGAAAAGGCAAAGGGCAAATTGCACTGGCTGAGAGGAATGAAAAAAATGAAAAACAAATTTTATGAAGGTTGTTTTTATGGGTATAATTAAGCAAACAGGATGGTTATCTTAGAGTTATGACAGAAGATCGGGACAAGAGATGGGACAAAGAGAAGTATGACCTCCCAATAAATGTAAAGCAACAGTATAATGTAAAGTTATAGGGGGTGAAAAAAGTGTCTTTTAAAAAGAATTAATAACCACATCTACCAGAAATATAAAGTAGGTCAGCCATCAAAAATCCAGTCAAGGGGAGAGAACTTTGAAAAACCGCAACTATGTTAACCTAAGCAAAATATTTCATGGTAGCTTCCCTTGACTTACCTTGAGGGCAATGATTGTCGAATGATGGGTTAGGCAACGTTCTGCAAGGGATATAGTTGCATTGGTACAAACAGCTGAAACATCCTGCCCATAGAGTTCGGCAAAGAGGGGGAGAAATTCCACATACGACATAGTTCTGATACTCCAGTCCAGCTTCTTCAAGATATGCAACTCCATTCGACACAGATCATTGGCAGTCCATGCATGACTTGGCAGACTGGCTAGTTGGTTTGCACTCGGCTGGACCTTTGTAGCATAAAAGGTAAAAAAAAGGAATGTGACATAACAAGCAATGATTATATAATCCTGCTAAAAAAAAGAAATTAAAATGAATGAACCAGTTATCTCCCTTTGATTTACATTGCCCATAAGAAAAACCACCCAGACACCAATAACTCCCATACAAATTTAAACTAATTTCCCAATAAAAAACAAAAGCAATTAAACAAACAAAAAACAAAACAATGAACGGAAGCCCTAACCCTCATTAAATACTAACTTAAACAGTAAAGCCATGAAATCAACAACCAAAATGAGCTCCCCCTCCCATATCCTCAAGAGCAAAACTAGAAAAAATCAATAGAGAACACAACATCCACAGGATGTGCTTGATGTTAAAAAATGCAATGAGAACAGTTGTAACTGATTACATAAACTGCGTTTATAACCAAGAAAATTTAAGAACCTTACCTCCTCCTCTTCAAACATCTTGCAGGCGATCAGAAAGCAGGCAGATGATACGACTGTCATGTGCTTTATGGATATCTATAAATTGAGGGAGAGAAAGGACTATTAGAACCTTTTAGTGGAGACTATTGACAAAGTAACGTAAAATCAGATATTTTGTCATTGTCTAGGGAGGGAAATTTATCTTCAGATTTTCTTATACAACCATTATTGTCATGTATGCAGGACTACAGAGTACATAAAAAAGAGATAAATGATAAATAATACCCTGGTAATTCATTGTAAAAGTTTCTTTCAACAACTACATGTAAATGACTTTAGGCTGGGCGCGCATTAGGTCGATAACTTCGCCCGTTCAATG
>JBCJKF010043641.1:0-11153 GCA_039654545.1 Plocamopherus ceylonicus
TTATATATTATATGTATTATATATTTAGACTCCAAATTCAGACAATTAGACTCCATATACGTGTATGTTTTTAATATTGCGGGGCTCAGATCTTTCCAGAGGAATGATATTTCAATAATGATATAAGGGTTTACGGTAGAGAATTTCAGTTGACCTGGTTTCGATTTTGGTACTTGGCATTGGAGAATAATAAATGGCGTAGCAAATCTGTTTTGATCTCTCGTGTTAAACTGTTTTCATTGATTATTTCTGCATTCTTCTTTAATATCCACAATATTGGTCAGAGAAACTCGGGAATCCTTAATTGAAGTATTGGACAAGTGATTTACAAGAAACTGTTGTGAATCTTATGTGAACACATTGTATATCTAGTCCTTATTTCTGTCGACTGGTTCCTAGCCATTTTATTATTCTAGTAACATGGAGGAGATAAAAAAAAGAGGCTTGCCAGCAGTCAAAAAGTGGCTAAAGCGAGATGTAAATTATATTGAAGACCTTGTGAATAAGTGAATAAGGAAAATGTTTATAAAATTGATGTGATCAATGCATTGAAAGACCTAGAAAAAGGGCTAGAAAAAGTAACTATATTCATGTAATCCAATCTGAGTTAGAACAACTACTGGAACACAGTGCATTAGAAACTAATATTGACCAAGAGTACCGATCCTACTCTTTTCGTCAAAGGGCAAGAATAAACACAGAAACATTTCTTAGCTTTACCAAACAGCCAGACCTAAATTCTTAGACGGTCGTGGATATTTGAGTTATAATGTGGCCGGCACAACACTTCCCTCCTGCGCCAGGATGTGTTTAACACCCAGAGGAGGCTCGGGCTTGGGTTTGGCCATGGAGGCAGCCATGGAGGGAAATGTTCCAAGGCTTTGAATGCGCCAATTGAACATGGTGGGTGTGGTGAGCTGGGGATGGATGGTGGGCAGCTTTTGCATCCAGCGAAATTGTTAGGAGTTACTTTGTATCCTGAATGTATTGACTTCCGGCGAGCAATATGGCGGGCTGGTAGCGAAAGCTTTCTGTGGTGGCCCAAATAACATGGTTTGACTCAGTTTGAGCTCTTCTTGTGCCCTCAAATGTGATTTCTGATGGTGGATTAAATACATGCTTGGTGTGTAGTGAAATGTAGCAGTGTTTCTGGACTATGGGAAGGAAAAAGCGAAGGAGGCGAGACTCACGAGAGAATAGTAAGTCATTAAGCCCAACACAGACAAGGCTCACGGACTTTAAAACAACAATGGACGAAACATTCTCAAAATCAGGTTTACGCTTGATGACTTGATGACAAGACTAAACGAATCTCATCCAAAAGTAAAATAAAAAAAAAATTCTTTCTGACCGTCTCTTCAAAGAAATTGACAACCTGAAAAGCGAACTACATGAAATGGTTATTCTAAATAAACAGCTGCAAAAAGAAATATAATAAATCAAACAAGACAAAGAAAAGATCGCTATAGAACATAAAAATCTTAACAGCGAAATTCACGTGCTGAGAAAAGATAGTAACAATCTTGAACAAAATATACGAGGAGACGTAACATCAGGATTTCTGGTGTTGAAGACACTAACCGCAGCGAGACACACTTAGAAACAGAGGGCAAAATTAAACGTCTTCTATAGAAAAAAAAAACTGAACATAGACCTGTCTTCGAAAGATGTAGATATTGCCCATCGTTTTGGGAAATTTGATCCACAGAAACCTCAACAAATCATTGTCGCTCTAACAAACAGAAAGGACAAAGATTACAATTCTACCCCCCCCCCCCCCCCAAAAAAAAACAAAAAACAAAACAAAAACAAAACAAACAAAAAAAACAAAAAACAAAAACAAACCCACAAAAAACAACAACGAACAAAAACAAACAAACAAACCAACAACAACAGAAACTGCACCATGCAGTTATCTACGTGTCGGACGACTTGACCTCAACAAATGCCGTGCTCTTTAAGAAAACACGGAATGCGGCCAATCAAAAGATTGGACACACAACTGAGATGTGTTCATCAGGGACAACAACGAGCCGACACACCGGATTCGATTCCAGATGAGCTCGACCTCCAATGGCATGACCAGCAACCAGCTCACCATCAACCCACACGAAACTGATATGAATTACTACTATGTGAACTACTTAGTGTTTCTCCTCTTCTTCCATGTGAACGCGCATGCCATAGATGGGTGTCTTTGTTGGACGCTTCACAAAGATTTGTTCACCTTTTCATGTTTTATTTGCCTTTCTGACTTTCTAGCCCATGCTGACAAGTTGAAACACACACACACACACACATACACACAAAATGGTAGATTCTTTAATGAATGGACTGGATAAAATCACAAAAGCTGAAGTATTTATTAGTATTCTAGAAAGGTTGAGAGACAAGGGTCTGACCTCTTATGGACAAGGAAAATGAGAATCACTGCTAAATTATTGGACCAATGTAACATTCTCCTTTTGAATGCTCATTCAGTCGTCTTTATTTTCCCCAAGGTTCAAGACATTTATCATGGTGTTCCAACAGGACACACCACTGTCTTGTTCACAAAATCCATGATAAGGTTTATAACCTCCTGAAGAACTTTCTTGGTTGGATGCTTCATGAAGCATGGAGTTTTAAATGGAAAGGGCTGACTAAACAATTTAGACCCAATGAAGAAGGCGGAGATCATGAATGTTCATGTCATCTTTTGTCCAAATGAGGTGCAGAAGATACTGGACAAGGACAGGGCTGTGAACTCCTCAGGATCCTGTCTATTCTAGATCCCGACTTACATGGACACATTGCTGCTGCAGCAGGATTATCGAAATTGTGCAAATATTTCCTTACTCAGATGCTACCTCATGGGCCAAAGCTCAGTTAAAGATGGGCCAAAGCTCACTTTAAGTTAAACTCCAAGAAGTCGTCATTGAAGCCTTTCAACAGGTACAAAATTCCACACACACAAATAAGAGGCCATGTATTTCTAATTCAGCACATATACAATGGCAACGTTGTACATATACAATGGCAACGTTAGACCACGCAACCTCAATCATTGGATGATTCAACTGAACTACAGCACCCAACTGGTCGACCTCAGCCTTCAGCATCAGACAAATCTAAGTCTACAGCATTGGCTAAATAACTCTATAATTTTGTATATTTCTAAGTTTTTTTCTGGTGTACTTTTTAAACACCTCAGTATGCCATCATAGACTTATCCAGCCTCACCACCTTGTTCGCCATGATTTTTTGCCACATGTGTGGCAGCAAACTTACGATGGAGTCGACGAGACGAAAAGGCTTCGACTTCGCCACCTCCCTCAACGTCCACTGCCCTCATTGTCGGGAGAATGTTGCATCTTCGTCATCCTCCTCACTACTACTACTACTAGCGGACTCGTCCAGTGATGTGAACCGTCGCATGGTGGCCGCACTCCTCGATCTGGGATTGGGATTTGCTGGCCTCAGGTCTTTTTGCGAGACAGTGGGTATAGAAACCATGCAGAAAGCCACTTTTGCAAACCATGCTGAATCTATTGGAACAAGTCAGCAGCGGTGAAAAAGGCACGGCAAGGTAGCTGGCACAAGAGGGGCCATACGTCGAAACATGGATTTGCCTCGGTCTGTGAAATTGAGACAGGCTTGATCATAGACTACCATGTCATGACGACACATTGCCATGTAAGTTTTTGGTTTTCTTATTCTAATGTTCCAATATATAATATTATATATATACAACATGTGAAAAAAAAATCTTTTCAGGTTGATTTTCATTTGAATTTTCAGTTACTTGTAATTGAAATATGGCAATGTTACATGTATTCTCTTTACGCTGACGCAATTTTTAATCTTGTCATATTTTTTGTTTTCCTTTACAGGAGTGCCAAGTTGTTGGAGAGAAGAAAAAGAGAGGTGGGGTGGAAGACTATGGCAGGTGGCTTGCTGACCATAAGGATTCCTGTAAAGTAAATCATCACGGCTCGTCTGGCATGATGGAGGTGGAGGCAGCCAGAGTTATGTGGGCCCGGTCTCTCGAGCGCAATCTGCGGTGCAAGGTAATGGTCAGAAGCTGCAGCCATACGGTGACACCGATGTGGAAAAGGAGGAGTGTACGAACCATGTTGCCAAGAGGCTAGGCATTGCACTCTGCAACCTTTCTAGTATACAATCCAAACTTGGAAATACCCTTGGGGGTAGAAAACCTGGCAGCTTGACACAGGTGAGTTTTGATTTTATGCTTCCCTACTTATCCTTTTCTCTCATATTTCTCTCTAGCCATTACTGATATGGTACTTATTCCTGATACTGGTGCTCTTCATGCTCTTTTCTTTGGAGAAAGCAACCGTTGTCTGTGTAATGTGCCGTATATATTTGTTTTTCTTCGTTCAATTCAGTGAAGATTATCTTTCCTCAAGAGCCCATAAGTAGTAGTAGTAGCATATTCTTTATTTATGAATTTGACTCATTTGACAGAGTTTGATAAGAGCCTTTATATCATTGATTATCTGCTCCAGAATTAAAATTATTTTCCTGTGTTTCCCTTTGGAGGGAGTCTGGTGTTCCTATTATTATCATAGTGTGTTGTATTGTTGTGTCAATGCTCTACTACATGTACTACAATTTTTGTGTTTGTTTTGTTTCTCTTTTTTTTTTTTTTCAGGCCAAGATAAACCTCCTGTGGCATATATCAAGAAATGTGTTGCCAGCCGATGTTCGACGGTGGAGGAGCTACGGAGGAAAATAATGTCAACGTTAGACAACGCAACCTCAACTGATGAGGTGCCTAATCACGGCAATTTATCAGACGGGCCAGCATCCTGGTGCTTCTACAAGCGTGCTGCAGCAAACGGTCAGGTGCCCCCTTCTCACAAGGGGAAGAGCTCGATCGAGCTGTCACAACAAGTGGATAAATACATACGTCCCGTCTACGAACGCCTGACCACGGATGCCTTGTTGAGCAGGTGTCTAAAAGGACTGACTCAGAACATCAACGAGTCGGTCCATTCCGTCATCTGGGCACGCTGTCCGAAACACATCTTTGTTGGAAGCACCAGGATTGCCATCGCGTCCCCATTCGGCATTGGCCAATTCAATATGGGCAGTGCCAGCCTTAGAATTTTTCTGCAACTGAACGGACTGGAGGTTAGAGCTACTTCAATTCTCCAAGGCCAGAGGAGAGACCTGCGTAGTCTCCAACGCAGAGAGAAAAGAGACACAAGAGGCAAAGAGGAGGAGAAAGCAGAGGTCTGCGGCTAGCTCAGCTGCCAACCAGGAGGTGGAGCAGCAGGAAGGTGGACCTGCATACTCTGCTGGAGCGTTTTAAATTTTCACCGATATGGATGGTACTGCTTGAGATCTGACGTTGTGAATCTGAAGTGGATTACATTATTTTCGTACACTTTTTGTCTGAATGTAGAATCGAAAGGTGTTATAATGTTCGTTAACTATAATATTTTTTTAAACTATTTTATCTCTATATTTACATTCTTTTTAAGTTTAGTATGATCAATTTATTGCCATTTTAATATTAGATTATCCTTAAAAGAAAATTTCAGTTGTTGTTTCTAAAGTAGGAAAATTTCAAATTTCTTTGCAAAATGTTTTAAGTGGGTCGGATGATACAATTTCTTCTTTTTTATTTTTTATTTTTTAATATGATAAAATGCAATCCCTTGACAGGTGTGCCATATTATTTATACGTAGATTCCATTGAAAAGAGTTTGAATATTCTCAGTTGTCTTCTCTAATGCGAGGAAAATAATAATTTTTTTGTGAAATTTTATAAGGGTGTCGGATGATAAGATTTTTTAATGGTAAAAATGCCTGCCCTTGGCATTTATCTAATTCTATCTAATCATGGATTTCATTGAAACAAGTTCAATTGTCTTAATATTCTCAGTTATCAGTTGTCTTTTCTAAAAGAAGACAAAAATCAAAAAATTTTCTCTTATTTTGTAAGGGGGTGGAATGATGAAATTTCAATTACTTATTTAAAAATATGATAAAAATGCAATCTTTTGGCACTAATGTAATGTCATTTAAACAAACGTTCCATTGAAAGAAGTTAAAATATTCTAAATCATAAATAAATATGTCTGCTAATGACTACCAATCTTTATTTTACATTTTTTTCAAAAGTGAATTTTTGGCTGTCTTTGAGCATTCTAACACTAACATGTATATCTTGCTTATTTTCTGTCAGAAATGCTTCAAATTTAGTACATAAATACATCACAATGTATTGTATACCATGACAGAGGGAATTTTCAGTTAGACAGTTTTTACGTCCATGCGGGCATTTCATTCTCCAATTACAGGTGAAATTATTGATATGTTATTGCTAATGATTTTGAAAATTCATATTTTTTGCATTTTTTATTAAATCCAAAAATGCCTCTGTCATGGTGTGATAAACATACATCTCATAGTTTATTCTGTCCGAATTTGGTGCAATTATTCTGACAAGTGATTAATGAGATATTTATGTTGGAACATTTATTACTGTTTTGTCCATATTATGTAATAAAATGTTCCCAAATTGAGGAAAATTTTTTTTTTCATTTCATTTTGATATTGGGTTAGGGTACCTAATTACATTACATTTCAACAAAACAAAGTGATAGAATTAGTATATTGGCATATATATGAAAATTGGGCTTTTGACTATAGGTTCCCCCTTAAGGTTGTTGAAGCCTTTTATTTATGCATGCTTAAGCATCTTTACTGGGCCAAAAGCAGAGGCTAGCTTTTTCCTTATGAATACCATTGTTACTACTACTAGTTAGTACTAGCAACAGGATGAAGATGAGTACATTTGAAGCCATTTTGAAACACAAATACTGGCTAATGGCTCAAAACAAGACAACTATGCAAGCCTTTCACAGAAAGATCCTGTCTACTCCCCAGTGGACAGAGTTCTTATCCACCACATTCAAACTGCTACCTCATGAGCCAAAGCTCAGGTAAAGATGGGCCAAAGCTCACTTAAAGTTTAACTCCAAAAAGTCGTCACTGAAGCCTTTCAACAAGTACAAAATTACACACACACACAAGAAAGAGAAACCGTGAAGGAAGCAAAATGAATTCTAGTCAGAATAAGAGGCCATGTATTTCTAATTCAGTACATCATTGGCTGATTCAACTGAACTACAGTCCTCAACTGGTCAACCTCAACTTTCAACATCAACCAACTCTCAGCCCTCAACTGGTCAACCTCAGCCTTCAGTATCAGCCAACTCTCAGTCTACAGCATTGGCCAAGATTGTTTCACTTTCACTTAGTGTGATTTTTTTCTGCATAATAACGGCACAAATTTTTATGTCATAGTAATGTAGGGAATGAATTCATTGAAAAGGAACAAAGATTCTGTGATAAAGGTCATGCAAAATGAGCACAAACCTAATACTAGCAACAACTCAGAATGTCACAGTCTTGAAGCTGTTTCATTTCTTGTTTTCTCCAAAAAATTGAAAATCACCAAACATCAAAATTCCTTATGTCACTATCACACAAATAACTATAATTTTTGTATACTTCTCAGTTTTTTTCTGGTGTATTTTTTGAAATACTTAACACCAACACAAACATGTTTTATTCAACTAACATGCAAAAGATTTTTCTAAGCAATCTAGTAAAAAAAAACCAGTTTAATAGCAAATTTTGTGTCATCTGTCAAGTAGGGAAGATTTTCTATGAACCTTGATTTTTCAAGAACTTTCAGCCATGAATATCTTTGTCTTGGATAATTCATTTTATTCTAGTTCTTAAAATTTCAAAACAGTAGCGTAAGTGGTGACAGTCAAAATTCTAGAATTTAGGTGATATGAGACTTAACCCTAGAAAAGCTACAGGAATAACATTATTCCTGACCTCATTTGACCGGGAAGAGCTACGGGAATAATGTTATTCCCTAAACCCTGACCTTCTTTAATGGAAAATTCCGTAGTTCCTTTTAAGGTAAATGACCCGGAAATATTTCTAATTTATTTTAGAATAGTATTCAATCAGGCTTCCTGTTACCTTTAACCTGTAGCATGGCTGGCATCTTTGTTATCGATCGTCAAAGTGACGCGGTCGCATTCGAATACCCGTGGTAGCCCATGTATCACGTGTTTATCGTGTGATTGCTCGGAAGCACACCTTTACAAGCCTTTCGTTCACTTTGTAATCTCTCTCGCTACGGATCATGGACTTCAATGGTTCGAGTTGAACTACAATAGAGGTTTGGGATTTGAGCAAACCGTCTGTCCTTTGAAACCTTGTGGATTCCGGGACTAGCGTGGCGTTCATTACGGAACTTCCAACGATGAATGACTCGGACATCGAGGAGGTGGAAGAAGAAATGCCCTCGCAGTCTCATGAGCTGCCTATTCATCGCCGAAGAGCTGATGAGGAGAAGGAGGGAGAAGAGGAGAAAGATGGTGATTGGAAGTATGGTTCAATACCGTCGGTGCATTTTCCCTTTACCGGCAAGCAGGGCCTGCAAGTCCAGATGAAGCAGAGGGCCTTGCCATTGGACTACCTCATGCTGATGTTCAATAACAACACGGTGGGGGACATTGTGATGGAGACGAACAGGTGCGTTTTATTTTTAAAATTTTAATATCATTTATATTTATATTACTTACATTATTTATATAGCACTGTTTGCATAGATGATAATATTGTTTATTTTTGGCTGTGTAAAAGTGTAAGATAGAGGAAAAAGAAAAGGAGTGTATACATTTTTATGTGTGAGTGTGGTACGTAACAGAGATGAAGGTAGGAGGGAAAAATATTTATATTTATAATAATGTTATTTATATTATATATATATATATATATATATATATATAAATATCTAAATATTTCTGATAAAGGAAAGTGTAAGTATCATGCGCAAGTGCATGTTGTCGTGCTTGTGATGATTGAAGAAAACATTTTCTAAATATTGTTTTTATTTTTCTTATTTATTTTCTTAGGATTGCTGAGGAACCTCTGCAGGACAAGACCCTGAGCGCCTCTTCACGTTTCAGGAAAAGGGCGGATGTCACTCTAGGTGAGATGTGGGCTTTTTGTGGTCTCATCATCGCCATGGGCTTGATCGTCATAAATGATCTAGACAAATACTGGAGTATGGACGCTATTTTCAACTTGCACCCTTTCCGCTCTGTCATGAGCCATGACAGGTTCTGCCTGATTCTGTCATTTCTCCATCTGTGCATTAATTCATTGCAGCAACGACGCAACATGATCCATTGTTCAAGATCCAAAAATTCGTCTCTGCCCTGGGGACAATTTTCGACGGGTGTTCAAACTGGGGAGGAACACCGCCATCGATGAGGCCATGGTGGCATGGAGAAGCCCCCTTGCTTTCCGGGTATATAACCCAGATAAGCCTGACAAGTTCGGGATAAAAGTCTTCAAATTTTGTGACAGCGAGACTGGATATTGCGCCAATCTTGAATTCTATACAGGAAAGCAGCCTGCATCTGCCCATGGAGCCACATTTGACGTCGTCGACAGCAGGTTTGATTCAGCCCTAGCTCGGCTGTGGACAAACACTGTATGTGTAGACAATTATTACACCAGTCACGACTTGTTCCCTATGGATGAACCACACCTTGGCTTGTGGCACTCTAAGCCTCAACAGGAGGAACTGCCCCCCGAAAGCTTTGCTGCCTAAGCTAAAAAAAAAAGACCTCTGCTGCTGTCAACCTGACCAATAGCCCTTTAAACCTGATCAGGTTCTTCGACAATATCAATATACTGACCATGGCACATGACGGAACAATCGTCGCCACTGGCAAGACCAATCCTGTCACCAAGAAGGCTATCCACAAGCCTGTTGCAGATTATAACAAGTATATCTCATTCCCACCTAGATCGACCGTTATCGACCACCGCGAGACCATTATCGTGTACCTATATAGTCCGTTATCGACCGCCGACTTTCACTTTCGATATCGCGTCTTTCCTTACCTAGTAACACCAGAAATCTCATCAGAAACTCGAAAGCAATGTGACTTCTGGTTAGACGAGATTTCAAGCTTTCCGGTGGTATTTTTAGTTTCGATTTTGCGCTTCAATTAACCACACAGCATTTGCTTGAAGTTGACCACATTTTTCATCGAAATTTTTCCAATGGACGACCAGCTGAATCTGTTCAGGGATGTAACAGGTACCATTTAAGATGGTGATCTGTATGGTTTTGACTATCAAGGAGCAGATCTACATGATACTATTGATACTACTACAATGCCCGGTCAAGACGAGTCTGACATCGATCAAGACCTGATCGTGGAAGACGAGTCCGAGTCAGAGGAAGAGGGTGATGGAGAGCAGGAGGCAAGGACCATATCCACTAACGGGCAGGTCCATGCGGTGGATTGGAATATTCTAGGGCATGAGGAAGGAGAAAGGCCTAATCCCATTCCTTTCAATGAATTTGTTGGGCCTAGGTTGGACTCAGGAGTTGAAGCAACTTCACCACCTTTTGACTTCTTCTCCCTGTTCATTACGCCAGATCTCCTCACGAGGATAGCACATGAAACCAATGTCTAGGCGGAATGGAGACAGCAGAAACATGAGGAGGAGAGATCCGTATTGAAAACCTGTCACCGTTGAAGAGATCCGCATCCATATCTCTACGCAATTCATGATGGGGATCCACCAACTGCCAGAATACGCGATGTACTGGTCCTTGGATTATCGGCTGAGGAGGCCAGGCATAGCTGATGTTATGGGCAAGTCGAGGTATGAAAAAGTACATCAGTACATTCATCTTCATGATCCCACAGGAGAAGTTGCGAGGGGCCAAGACGGGTACGACCCCATGTACAAGGCTCGACCCTTGCTTGAACACATTAGGAGGAGGCAAGTATATTTTCTTCTCATTTTCTCATAAAAAATAGCATACACCGCTGGTAATTTTTTTTTTTTACGGCCCATTTTTAGATTCAATTTTATTTTAGATAGCCCTATATTTATATATATAAAATGTATCATAATCCAGTTGAAAATTATAGTGTTATAGTTATAATTTACCTCTAGTTCTGCTCCCATTATTCATTATAATTATATAAATGACCCATTCTCAAAAGGTGGACATGGTAGAGGGGTCTTTTAATAATTACTCTCAATTATCAAATATAATGATATTTCATGGATTCTATTACATT
>JBCJKF010043752.1:0-11152 GCA_039654545.1 Plocamopherus ceylonicus
GCATACAGCAATATTATAAGTACAGGGCATCTAAAGGTAATATACCTACACAGCCCTTATTTCGATATGATATGATAATATATAAAAATGGGAGATGTAAAAAAGAACTACATGAATGATGATGACAAATTATTTTCCTTTATTATTGAAGCATCTCATGCTACAATTGTCACTAGAGAAAATAAGAAAGCTTTAAATATGTCTGGCAAGTATATGTAATTAGTGAATGTTTTTTTATTTTCTCATTTACAGATTTCTCAAAAATAATTTGCAAGTCATTGAGAATTTGCGAACTTTTACAGCAAGTGACAAGAATAAATGGATTCAGTCAGAGGAGATAATATTGAAGGCTGTACAATCTGGTATTGAATTTGCAAAGCAGTGGCAAAAAGATTCTTGACAAAGTTTTTGTTGTAATCTTTGGGAGGGGGGGGGGGGGGAGTATTTACTCCTATATGCATGTTTCTTATTCGTCTGATTGCAAGAATTACAAATATTTTACTGAAAGGAGTGAAAGTGCACAACAAGCGCAACACAATTCATGACTTAAGGACAAATGTGTGTTGCTTTTGTCTTTCTGTGATAATTTTAAATAAATCACATTTTTCTGAAAAAAAAAATGAACATAGGTGCTTTTGTTTTTTTGTCAGAAATTGTTTACAGTGAAGTGTAGTGCAGTGTTCTTTTTTATGGCGCCATTGAGATATCTAAGCGAGACTGAGACAGAAAAGTTAGGAATGATCTAGGGATTTCTAAACCATAAATTACTTGATCCAATTTGGTGCATCATCCTTTTGTCATAAAATGGCAGAATAAGAGATGTGTGGAAATCAATGAAGAAAATAATTGGTAATAAAAATGTTAAAGCCATTTGTCCACTTGGCATCAATTGCATTCAAATGTTTTGAAAAGATTGTGAAAATTTAGGGAGAATTTAGATCCCTTACAATGTTCATAATACATAAATAAAAGAAACTTAGAAGATGCTGGTTTACTCTCCACGAATGTCATTTTAACTTATCCTGGGTATTCAATACGATCCCATGTCATGATTAAAAAATTAGTCGATTTAGAAAAAAATGTCACTATTGTATAATGGGTTATAAAATTTCATACTGATAGAACTCAGTATGTAAAATTGAATGATACAAAGTCTCTTGTCACATGTTTAGGTGCCCCACAAGGATGTATTTTGTTACCTATTTTATATATATTCTATACAAATGACTTTCATATTAACAAGGCAAATATTAAACTTATCAAATTCACAGATGAGTCTTTTATTATTGCCATGAACAGTAGTCAGTAGCTCAGAAAAAGAGTATCTATTTGAATGAACGTAATGTTCAAAATGGTGTGGCACTATTTTTTTTTTTACAAATCAATGTGTTCAAAACGAAAGATATAATATATGATTTTTTTTTTTCACATTTTTATTGAATTTTTTTGTCATACAAGCACCAAATGAAGAAACTTGCAATATCATAATAGCAACAACATAGAAAATGGCAACATTCTTAACAGCTAACAAGAATAACAGCAAAAACAAATTGCAGTAGCAACAAGAACTTCATAAAAATAATAGCATCAACTGTGATATAATTATGATATAACATATATACCCAACGATTGCAGATATATTACATGTTTATATGTACAAATATACATATATGCAAATATATATGTATATAATATACACATATAAATTATATAGGCCTATTATGTAAATATATCAATGATTGTCGAATGGTTATGTAAATCAAACAAAAACAAAACAAAACCAACACAAAGAAGAAAAACAAAAGTACTGATGATAGTGACAATGTAGATGTGGATGACTATGATGATGATAAAGGGCATGAGAAAAAAAATGAAGATTTGCATCAGTAATTTATACCAATAACGTCATTGGCAGTTGACAAAAATATCCATGACATCATTGCTATTAATGGCCAGATGACAGACTAACGGAAAATAAAATAAAACAGCCGCACCCTAAAAAACAACAAGACAAAACACACATACACAAACACAGCAAGAACAAATTAAGTAAAATAAAATAAGTGAAAAAAGACCCACAGAAAATAATAAAAACACCATAAAGAAACAACAGCCAATGAAACAAAAAAAAAACCACACAAACAAAAAAAAAAAAAGCTCAAAAGGAACAAAAAAAGAAAAAAAAAGGAAAATAGGCAACAGAAGTAACAAAACAAAGATAAAACAGACAAAAATAATAACAAAAACAATAAAACCCAACAAAAGACCAATGAGTGGGAAAAAAAACAACACCCCACGATACTTGTAGAATAGTTGTGATGATGGTGAGGGTGTGGAGGAGAGAAGAACAATGGAAATATACAGTATCATCCTCGAAAGTAAACTGTAAAACCGACAATCATGTTTTTCATTGTATATTGACAAATCAAATAGCCTGAGAGCAAAATTGCAATGACCTCTGGGACAATATTTATGATAAAAAGAAAAAAACCCCAACCCAAGCAGACAGAGAGAGAAGACCAGAAAACACCACCTCTCACAAACAAACAAAGATACATACACAAATAATAATATCTGCGCCATTAAAAATAACCGGGAAGCCATATATAATGTCAACAGGGGCAAAATTGTGGTAATGGTAACTTATAATACTAATTATATTGATGGCGATGATGAACATACAATGAATATGGCGATGGTGACTGTGGCGGTGGTGGTGGTGAACACTATAACGACGGCAATAATGATAACAGTGATGATTAGGTACACTGATAAATAAGAAGCAATTTAAAATAACAAAAATCATTTCATAGACAAAACAAAACAAACAAAAACAACAACGTATATTAAAAGATCCGCATAACTGAAACATTAACGAACAGTCGTCCTGAAACTAAATAGCAGTGATAACGGCAACATTTTTTTAAATCCATGCTGATAGCAGGCAATAAATTGAGTAAACAAAATACATGTACATACGATCGACACTACCTGTGAAGATCGGAACTGTGGCAATAGTAGTATCAGGGGCATCAACACTGACATTGATTGTTATGACGAAATTGTTATCAATACATGTACTACTGATGATGACCCTGACCAAACCAGTGATGATTTTATTGCTGACAATTTATTATGCACATTTTGATGTCGATTACAGCGATGATGATAGCAATAAGACCTAATGCAAACTATTGCTTTCTTCTAATAAAGTTTAGATGATGCTAGTACATGATTATATTCTTGTTAAATGTTGGGTTTTCACCTATCAACCACATCCAAAAACAAAGTGAACACAATAGCTATCCAATCAGCCTTTGATAATTTTCTGTCTGTATATGTATAGTTTTGCCATTATCAAAATTTTATCTTAAGTTTTGTCACTCACAACATTAGGGACCGTACCAAACATTTTCATTTGTGCAGATATTCGAAAATTATGGATACAATGACATCTTAAGGTTATTTTACCTGCCAAGTCCTGCCATTTTTTATTTTATTTTTTATTTTATTTTATGGGTTTTTTTTTGCAATTCTACATTGATTAAGCATATGGCATAGATCTTCGTTTGCCTCCTTACAGAATTCGCACAGGGGTGATTGATTTGGCATAAACTTTGCTTCTGTCTTATTGTTGTCAATATTTTATGAACAATTCTTATTTGTAGCCATTTGAGTTTTGTTTTCTTTTTCATTGATGCATATTTAAGTGTCACCGATCTTATTTCCATTAAAAGAACTTCGAAAAAAAAGTTGATGATTAATATTTGGCTGAAATTGTTCTATTTTATGTATTTCTCTTATATTATATGCAAGGCGCATGATATATACATTATTTTCACCGTATCGATTGTCGGTCTCTTGAATGAAATCTTTTGTCCTTACGTAGGCTATTATTAAATTTCCATAACGTTTTTCTTCTAATTGACTCGGCTAGTCCGATCTCAATACATACAATAGAGTGATCCATTCCATACCCAGGAAGGATGGAACATTTTTTTTGCAAATTCTACTCAAGTAATCCGTTATTAAAAATAATCCAATCTTTCTTGTTGTACAACCCTTTTGTTATTTCTTCTGTGCCAGGTGTATTGTCTTCTTCGGGGGGTGAAGTTATCTCCAGATATCGGTTAGACTGAAGTTTGACGCGGTATCTATAATTTCTTGTCTTCACCTCGGGCTATTTCCGGTTTTACAGTTTATAGCGTCCATCTCTGGATCTAATAAACAGTTCGAGTCACCCCCCCCCCCTCTCTCTCCATTATGATTTTTCCTTCTTCAAAATTATAGAGTATATTTTGTATGTTTCCAAAGAATGTGGGTTTATCTCTATTTGGGGCATATATGTTGCTTTATGGAATGACCGAAATGTGTGTCTTGTAGGAAGGAAATATCAAAGCTGTTGCTTTTAATATATTTAAAAACATCCCGACAATTTTCTCTGTCTCCTAAACTTCGGCAGTTTAAACCGCATGTTCTTAATTTATTTTTCATTATTATTATTTATAGTCTGATTTGTACCGATATACACATCTGAATATCTGAATATCGTGAGAAATAGTTGGCAGGTTCACTATGATAGACAATACTACTTCTATGTGGAGAATGTGTTGTTTTGGCCATATTGTAATGCTGTCGTACACGTACATGCATTTCCTCAATATATATTGAACACAAAGAACACTCCACATTTAAACCAGTTATGCAATAACCATAGAACACCAAAGGACACCCCATTTCGTCACTATGAATACGCTCATGAAAAAAAGAGGTAAATTTTGTTGATACATAAACCTGAGTATAGTGATACGATACGATGCACTCCATATACACAATTACCTATCTGTATAGAAAGCATTGACAAAATGAGGAGAAAGAAATAAAGAAAAGAACAATATTATAAACAAACAAAACCAAAGCAACACAACAAACCGCAGACAATGAGTGGATTGTCAAGGCAGACACTGACTGGCCGCGTCCGTGGTCGACTTCCTCGTCCGTGCGATGTACATAACAATGTACTGGTTTCGGAGTGGACGTCAAGTTTCGGGTTGCGGTGTGTTGTCCGGGATCTGGTCTAAGATAAGGCTGTGACTGGTCAGGTCTGTGGTCAATTCTCGAGTCTGAAGGAGGCATTTTCTGTGAGTACGGTAGATCTAGATGTCATGTCGTTGCCGTCTGGTCGTTGAGGGTCGGCTGTGGTCAAAACATTCCAAGTCGACTACGGCGATATACGGCGTATTGTTCCATTCATGCTCCAGGCAAAAATACTACCATTATGTGTCCATGCCCTAGACCTAGATCTATACACGCCGGTCGTCTTGCGTACCTTTGAAAAGAGTTGGGCGTTTCGTGACGTCACGACTTCCGCTTGGTATACAGGTGTATTTCGCAGATCTTTTTTTTGTGTGTGCTGCCTAATGTTTATTTATTAGTCCTTTATGTTCACAAGTGACACGATGGTTTGTCGTGGTCTTTTTTGGGTCGAATTGACCCAGGCGGTGTACTATATTGATGTCTTTCGACGAAGCATTTATTTTCAGCTTTTCTTTGAGGAGGTTTTATACCTTAAATTCAGTTCCAGTAGAGGTTTCGTTCTCGTCCTGTTATCCTCTAAACCAGTAAGTCTTATGTTGAAACTCCTTGTCCACTGTTCCACCTTACTGTAGTCATTCTTCAATCAATTTAATTCTGTTTTCAAATTTCTGTTTTCATTTGAGAGTCTTTCATCATCTCTTTCAACAGTCTGTACCTTTTCTTCCAATTATTTGTATTGAATTGCGAAATTATGGAGTTCAGATTTTAAAACCTGAAATTTGTTGAAAAAATGTTCGTATCGTTTCGTGTTTAAACGCGACTCTTCATCTAGTCTGACTACAACGTCTCTTAAGTAAATTCTGATGTTGAGTACGTTTCGTCCATTTTGTAGTCCGTGAGTTTTGTTTGCGTGAACTGACTGTTCAAATTTTCGCTTGACTCATCTTGCCGTCTCATTTTCTTCTCCCCATGTTTTAGCATTATGGCGCTTAAACAGGTGAATGCACTGTCACAAATTCGCAAAATCACATAAAATTACACCCAATTTTCAACAAAAGATATAAATGGATACTATCGAAGGACGGACATGTTGAATATATTAAATGAACAGGGGTGAGTGGTCTGCAAGATCCGACGGTACAACGAAGTAGAGTCACCATAGGCAAATGTTCTAGCCTCAGTCGGCCATATTGTTCACCGAATCTATGCATTCAGAATTTTTTTATGCGTTACAGTTACAGAACCACCTATGATAAAAATAAGTCGTTGAAATAACTGACAAATTATAAATAACATAAAATGAAAATTGACAATAAATTATCATGGGATAGACACTTATTTGGTGATTATTATGAAGAAAGCAAACCAAAGACTGTATTTCCCTAGGAAATTAAATCCTTCAGAGTAGACAAGAATATGATGAATATTTTCTAAGTTTCAGCCATACAAAGCCTTATTTCTTTCGGCATCATTTGCTATGGTGGAAGTTTGAATATATGCCTCATGTCTCATATTGAAACACTCAAAAGTATTATAAAAAATCATCATCACTGCCTTTTCACCCTATGCCAGGGTATAGAGTATAGGCCACTAACGACAGCCCTCCAACTATCTCTATCTTGTGCAAGTTTCTGAAGTTTGTTCCAGCTGTATCCTTCCCGTTCCATGTCCCCCTCCTGCATGTTGTTCTGGGCCTGCCCGTCTTCCTCTGGCCCTGGGGTTCCATTTTACTGACTGCCTTGTGATGTTTCCTGGCTCTTTCCTCAGAGTATGGCCTAACCACCGTCACCTTCTTCCTAAATTTTTAAAAATGTTTAATAATTATATTATTCGCTTTAACAAAAGATGACGTTAACCACCATTATATTAAGTTGAAACAAAGTCATACATTACTAATATTATTATCCAAACAAGCATTGCATTGACAGACATACAAAAATCCTTTCTTACCCATCTCTTTTCCACTCTTGCAACGCAACACACCAAGAACACCCAAATCTCCCTATGTAAATATATTATGTACTCATTTTAAAACATACAGTTTCAAATTTACTGTTTTGTATTGTCTTTATAGTGGAGGCTTTATTAAACTTCGTTTTGTTTAGGTTCAAATGAATATCAAAATGAAATAATGTACATCTATATGTTTGTTTGGTTTTGTTTCTGGTTGTTTTTTTTTTCGTGCATAGTTTTTGTTTTAGTTCTTTTTTTTTTTTTTGATTAATGCATCGAATCCAGGTTTTTAATGCAATATTAACGTTCTGTAATATAACGTTATATAATATATTATGTAAAATTGACCCATAGTGATGTATGTCATAGGAAGTTGTGCCCTACCCATGACTATATTTTACAACAAGACGGGACCACATCAATACGGCCTTTATACTAGGCATCTAAAAAATAAAATAAAATTCATTTATATAGCGCTTTCCACCGAAGCCTCAAAGCCCTTTACAATACATTTATTCCCCCAGCAGGCATGCCTACCTGAGAGCATATATAGTAAAGTGCAGCCTGTTAGGCGCAACATTTACCAGCCTATTGCCAGGTACCCCTTTGGCACCTGGGTAGCACCACAATTGGAGTAAATTTTCTTGCTTAAGGAAAAAAAAAACAACACAATTGCCGCTGGCAGGAATCGAACCCAAGACCCCTTGGTCTCCAGCCCAACGCTCGATCCTTTGAGCCACTGTGCCTCAAACACTGTGCCTCTCACACCAGTAAGGTGACACAGGACTTTTTTCTTTTTCTTTTTCTTTTTTTATGACAGGAGCAAAACCTTTATTAAGAAAGACCACAGGCCACCCACGCGTCCCGATCTTTGGACTACAGCATCTGGGAACAATAATAATTACCAAAAATGGTTTATATTTATATCGCGTGGTCTGCAGCTTTTACTGCGGAATTAAAACAAACATTTACCCTGGTATGGAAAAAAGTCACTATTGAAGTAGGCTAAAGCTCCCGAAGTCCATTGAATTATGAAGAAAGCTACTGAGAGCTGACGTTAATAAAGCAACGAGGCTATATAAATAATATATAATATATGAATATATATGAATACATAATATACATGACTTACTGACTGTCTTAGTGCCTTCCGAGGCGCGGTCATCTGATCTCGCAGCTTTGGCTGTTCTACTTATTTTTGTGGTGAAATTTGACTAATCCCATCCACATCTATTCTGTGCGCGGTGTCTTAGATTTTCTAAATCAATCATTGATGTCAATTGAATTGTTATATATAACGGATATGTACATAATTACATTAATTATAATAAAAGAGCTACTTTGCCCGTTCATTGGCATATATGATTGTTATATATAATATAAATGTAATATAATATGTTTAATATATATATATATATGAAATTATGTATATAATAGTAGCTTTTTGCTTCAGAGTTGACGATCTTGTAGCATTTTTATTGCTACACCTGGACTAGTTATTTAATGGAGTTTGGGCGGAACCCCCCCCCCCCCTCCCTCCCCCACCCCCTGCAAAAATTGGATTTTAAATCAAGCACACAGCCTGGGATCGAGCCCAGTACATTTGGCTTGGTGGAATATATTATATGCATACAGTATAATCCAATCATATAGACTGCCGATCTATGAACATTTTGATATATCGACATATCATTATATTCCAGTTAAAGGATTTTTCCTTCGATATCTTCAATTTATCTCATATCGACTTTTTTTTTTTTTTTTTGCCCACTCCGTTTTATCGACATGCGATGTCCGCTTTATCGACGCGCAGCCACGAATTCAATAGGAGGAAAATGTCACGTTAACGGTCAACACGTTAGTTTTTTACTTTATGGGTCCGCATACGGTCACAACCAGTATCCTGCTATATCTTACACTGTACACAGTGTTCACAGGCCTAAGTAAAGTCTTACCCCACACAGTACAGTGCCTCATGCCTCATAAACGTGTACGTCACGCCTAGGGCATTGTTCTCCTATCCCCAATCCCATACAATAGTGACTTTTTGTTGTTGCTTACCTCCCGTTGTTTTTTCCTCTTTGGCTTTATATTTTTATATCATAATCATATTATTATTATCGAAATAAGTTCGGTCTAGCTGTATCAACATACAAAAGTATAATATCGATATCAATTCCACTTCCCAAAGCTTGTCGGTAAAAGCGGATTATACTGTATGTTTATTTATTTATATAGTCTACATGTGTGCGTGTGTGTGTGTGTGTGTGTGTGTGTGTGTTTGTGTGTGTGTGTGTAGGGAGGGGGTGGCGTCATGTACTAGTGAGTTTCCCTGGCCGTATAGGGGAACGTGGGGGTAATGGCACCTCGGGTAATAGCAATACTAATAGGCCCATCCTTTTTCATATGACTCGTTTTTATTAACAGTGTACACTTTTGTGACTGATCATTCATTTTAGGTGATCAGAGAAGGTTATATTTCTACTATCATCAATAAAACTCATAAGTTTCTTTCTAACAAAAAAATCACACACACACACATACACACAATGAATAAATAAAATAAAATAAAATCAACTAGGCGTTTTGCCCCATGCTAAGGGGTAAAAGACCAACCCAGACGGTGTCAGATGCCCACCCATATTCCCTTTACACCAGAAGATCTTTTTCTAAGTCAGAGGCAACATAGTTTACTTGAGCTGAAAAGCAAATGTATATTTATTTTTAGGGAAAAGAAAAACGAAGGGAATTTAGTCAGGAATTTCTCGGATAATCCGAATCAGGCCTTGAGAGAAGTATCAAAGTAAAGTGTCATGACCGTATCAATGTTTTGCCCCTCCCCTCCCCCCCCGTCCGTGTCTTATTAACATGTCCCTTCCCCCGGTTTATTCATTTTTCGCCTGTGACAAGTCAGAGCAAAACCCAAACCATAATTATAGATCTACGCAATATGTATCTCTACTATTTTTAATTGGTGGATCCCCCCCCCCCTTTTATTCCCCCACTCTTTAGTAATATCTGGTAAATGTGACCACGGCGAAGTTTCGCGGACGAATAACGCATGCGCAAAAGCAATGTTGACGTTCTCTCTGTAACGGCATGTCACTTTTCGTCATACCAACTGAAAGTCTTTTGTGTGGGAGATAAACGTGGGTGAAATATAGTGCCCTGCTGTATTCATGCTGCATGCCACAATGATATGGCCTATTCGTTCCTCTTTCTCCATTTATCATTTCACCGATCCCCTTTTCTTAACCTCTTCAGCCAGAATTTCTACTTGCTAATGTACACAAGACACCCTGGTCTCATTGATGTTCGAGATTCGGCTCTAAGAATAATCAGCTTCTGGTAAAGCTTTGTATCTTTCACTTCGTGGAAATCAGTTGCTCTTGACAAACTCACAGCCTCTGGCAGTCTAGCAATGGAAGAGAAATTAGAAGAAAAAAAAATGTTTCCACTGAGACTTGAACCCGGACACAGGCACCGACTCGCTACGCCAAGAAAAGGAATAGCGTTCTTATCGACCAAGTCAATTCACTCCTTTATTTCGGGTTCAGTTCTAAGTGGAATGATGCTTTTTCTTTCTAATTTTTTTTTCTAATGAATTAAAATTCTCCCATCTTTGTTTTTGTAATCATTCTCAAAGGGGCCTATTGAAATTGCCTTGATCTGTTTTGACGGATCACTTTTATCGTGCTATACTGCAATAGATATTTCTACCAGTACGCCCCCGACTTAAAAGAATCAGCAGAGAACCAAGCTGCAGGCAAAATGAAATAATGCCTTTCTTGAAGTGTGTAACAGCATCGAGTAGTATAAATTCGATCCAAAACGTTTTAGGTTTGCTTTGTGTCAGAATCTGAATCAGTCAATTTATTGTCTCAAATGGAGACCGTTTTTCTTTTTGTCGTGAGTAAACATGAATTTAGTAGTTGAGGTACCGCAAGATACTTCATTTCGTGCATGTTTAAATTGAAAAACTACAGGTAGTTCGTGGAGGTGATTGAGTAAAATCATGAACATAATAATGACACTATACGAAACTGTTATTCAGTTAGCCAGCAGACAGTTTTTGCTATCTTGTTCATGTCCTTGTTTCATTCATTGAAATATCGAAAGTTGACCTAAAGTTTTGTCTTTCCTGCTTTGATTATTATAATTA
>JBCJKF010043863.1:0-11150 GCA_039654545.1 Plocamopherus ceylonicus
TTTTTTAATTGCAATTTATAAAAAATTTTATACTTGAGAAACGAGGAAATATACTCGAGTGTGATCGAAGAGGAGCAAGAAACTTGAGTGTAAAAGGTGCGAGCGATATAAACAGAGACGATTATCGAAAAAGGACGAATCTGATTGGTTGCGCCATGTTGTCATGTTTATTCCCGCGACACAATCGTCAAAATCGACGTCTCGCATATCGCGCCGTCGCCGGCGAAATGCGAACGGAGCGGCTCTTGTCAACTGTCGCGCGAGAAATAGATGTCTGTTATTGACGCGCGTCATCACCGTGGCACCGTTCGTTTTGGTGCTCCTCCAATTTCAAAACTACACGAGAAAAAGTGATATCGCGCTCCTGAAAAGGCCGGATATGAAGAAAGAGAGAAACGAGATGGAGATGTGCGTCTTTGACAGGACGAAAGGAGAAGCGTGAGAGCGTAGATATATACGCAGAAAGATATATACGCAGAGAAAGTATTTGCGTTTCCGATGTTGTACAGATAAGATCGAAGAGTTCGATCTACGAACATGTTTGATTCCTCTCGTGACAGGTTGGAGAGGGAACGTTGAATGAGGAATGACACGCAAGTGAGTATCGTGGACGCTTTTTCTTTCCAGCTGCTCGAGGAAGCAGTGAGCATGTCATCTCTCGCGTTTCTTTTATTTTTATTTTTATATACTTCGTTATTTAATTAATAGGAATTTTCTATCCTTTTCTCTTTTTTCAGCCAAAATTGAATATATTTTTACTTTAAATGCGGGAAGCAGGAAAGAATAAATCTGTTAGATCTATTCTCCTTTTACTTTCTCTTTGCATTTTCTTATACTTTTCTTTTATAATTAAGTTCCTTTTTTTATTTTCTCGTGGAAAAGGTTGAATATCTTTCTGTATTCGTTTCTCGATAGCTTTAAATATATAATAATTTAAATACAGAAGACAATTGTAAAGAAATTTGTTTTTAATTTTGCATCTTTTTATTATATTTTATTTTTCTCTTAAGATATTTTTCCCACAAGAATATGCACATATAATATTGAATTTCAGACAAAAATTTGAAATAAAAATAAAACTGTATTAATAATTTAGATATGATGGTATATTTTGCAATATTTCTTTTTGTACATCAAATAAACATGTGCACAATGTGTATATTTTTCAAGTCATTAACTATATTTTTTGTTATATAGCATTAACTATATTTTTTGTTATATAGTATTTGCTTCAAAATTTAAAACAAAATACCAGTTACTCTATAACATTATTTAATTGATGGTATTGTTTTCAGAGATTATTGAGCTTGACAATCTTAGGATAGAAAATGAATTTAATGAGCATCACTAACGAAGCTCATGAAAGACGATGAGCAGTATATATCGAAGATTGATACGGCGCATTTATCTAGGATACATGTGCAACAAAGTCTCGAGCCAACCCCGAAAAAACTGTATTGAAAAAGATGCTCGAAAAGGATCGCGTATAAATCGCGCGTTGGTGCAGAAGCATCACTGGGTAAGAAATTATATGAAAAATTGAGATTTTTAAATTTTTCTAAATTATAGTTTGTAGGCATCTGTGCAGATATTGCAGATAGAAAAGAGACACTTTAGTGGAGGGGTTCCATAGATTTCACAATATTGTGCAAGAAGAAATTGTTCTTCATATTTGACCAAGGATCTTTTGAGGAGAGTTACTAGAGAATTCGCAAATTAAATGTATAAAAAAATGCAATTAATTCTAAAAATATCTAAAATTCTACTATACTCAGTTTTGACAAACGAATAGACTGATCTTGAAAGTATATAAATCGCCAAATGTGAATCCCATTCTTCTTTCTCTGCCAAAAATTTTGAATATTGTCTGCTTAGTCGAATCATCTGCGTTAAGCCGTCTCTTTTTCTGCACTTGCAAAAGAATGAAATAGTTGTATTATTGGGACTATATATGATTTAATACATTCTTATCAGGCAACGATGAATCTCTGAGCTCGCTGCACAGTGATATCCTGATGCACTTCTGGATCAACAAACCGGCGGGCAGGTACTACGGCTTCACCGGCCGCCGATACCCCGCCACACCTGTGCCCAAAACACGTAGTAAGTGTATAAGTAGAAAGAATATAAAAATAATATAAATAACAATAAATTACTTGTATTTATTACAAATGTTATTACATTTTAAGATATTTAAGATACACTTTGTATAAGAGATTATTATTATTAAGATACGTATTGTAAGAGATTATTATTACTATCACATATCATTCAGAATGATTTAGGAATCATGTTTCAAGATAATTCTATAAAGCGAACCAAATATAAGTTTAAATGAATACAAAACGAAATGAAACAAAATGAGAAGAAAAACTAAGAGAAAATTTCAGAAAATGCCGCATACATATTTAAATTTTTTTCTTTTTTCATCTCTTGACTCATTTCTTTTTTTTTCATCTCTGGGTTCATTTCTCTATCCGTTGTTTCATTTATAATTAATTTTTACAAGCCAATAAGAAAAAACTATTATATTTACAGGTCAATGTCGGCGCGGCGGCGAGCTCAGGCAGATGGTGACTCCGGTGCGTCGATTTCAAGGCCTCGCAGGTAACTTCGCAGCTGGAAACGCATCGTCAGCCGGGCCTAGTAATATCAATAATTCCTGCCGAAGCATCGTCGCCCGATCTACGACGACGACGCCGACATCCGCGCGAATCCTCAACAACGAGAATCGTTCATCGACGTCGCTCAGCGCCGCCCAACTCGCTCAACTGAACAACATCCCCAAGTAATTAATGAAAACACAAAAAGGTCTACACTAAGAAAAAGAGAAAGAGAGAGAGAGAGAGGAGACATTCTGAGAGGAACATGCTCTTCTTATACACAGGGTGACTCACTTATACATATCTATCAGCGGAAAGATCACTTATAAGAGATTCGCCCTCGATTTTGCGAGTTTAATAAAAAAAAAAATATATATATATATATAGCTGTATTAAATCGACTCTATTCGCGTTGTTCGCAGCAACGTCACTGACACCAGCAACAATCAATTAATTCTATCTAATACGACTGGTGCGAACGGCACCAACAGAAATCTACTGGGCTTCTTCGAATTCAGTGACGCCGAACTGGCTGGCTATCGATTGCGTTGCGCCGTCTGGATCACGTTCGTCCTAGCGACGGGTTTCGTGGCGGCCGCCAAGTTCTATTTCGGTTATAGGGCAAGTATCTTTATATCTTATTTTGAAAGGATTTTGTAAGTCTGAGAAAATCCATCACAAAAATATTTAATATAGAACATTTTTTGACAAAAATTTATTAAATAAAAATTGATTACAAATTAATTAAAGAATTCGCAAGAGGGATATCTTATAGCCATGCGACTATAAGAGTTTATAAAATCTTCATAAGACATAAAAATGTAGAAAGTCGCGGTAAATAGTGACATAAACATTTCAAAGAATCTGTTATTAAAAAATAACAAAATAAAGGCGGATAAATAAGTTTTATATAAAAAAAATTTATTATGCCAAATTGTTTGAGATTTGCGATTCTTCTTCTTTTTGCTAATTAGTTATTTCTTATCTCCGTATTAACAGGGGCCAGGCTTGGAGATACTCATGTTTTGCGGGCTGGTGATACTATTGTTATCGGCATGTCTGTACTCGATCTTCTGCCGGCGTCATGATCAAAGCCATTATCATCACGGCAGTCGACCGGAGCACATCGACCGAACGGGCGCTCGCATGCAGGAGGATCACCTGGCCGCTCTAACAAACGCGTCTGGTATCGGCGAGACCGTCATCGGCAGAATGACGACGACGACGGCGATAAGGCAGAATCCACCACCGCCACCTTATCATATCGCTATTCTGATACCGCCGCTGCCACCTACGTTCTCGGACGAGGCGCCGCCGCCCAGTTACGACAAGGTATGCGATGAAATCGCCGGACCAGCGTGAAATTCAAAGACGGACTGCTTCGAAACCTTTCTTCGCAACATTCTCGTGTCTTCGCTATTCAAGATGACACAAATCAATTCTCTAGTATTAACTTTCACATCTGTGATAAGAATGACGCAATGACGATAACACATCGACAACACAAGGAAGTCGAGAGATTCAGAAAAAGATACGAGCGGTTATATTTTTTAGTGGGCATTATGTGAAGGAGCGGTGGAGAGGAGAGGAACCACGCTCCGCCACCGAATTTACGTTTGTGCAAGTAAACTGTATTCTAATCTTTTATACTTCGAGATACCGTGTGATATATTTGACTTAACTTTAGCTTAGCGCGACACAGGTCGTAAACTCGATCGATTCATTCGATTTTATCCATTGGTTCTTCCGGTCTTAGGACTTCCTTAAATATGTATAATTATTCTAAGAATTCGCTTATTTTAAGAATCGTTACGTTCGATTACCTCGTTATTTTCATAGGATGCGAGAGGATTGGCACTCATACAGCATACGCACGCACGCACATACACACACACACACACACAAAATATAAAAGAAAAGAAGCGCACAAATTTAAACATGCGATTCGAGTCAAGGTATCGAGTTTGCAAAATGCACGATTCGATCGCCATTACTTACGATAAGCAGCTAATAATAGGCACGTTTGACGTACAGTTTCAATTTTCAAGCAGGTGCAACTACCTGTTCAAACGTGTACAAATGTTACCGAATATCATATACATATACGTACGATTTAAATCGCGTGGTTTCACGATATATATAAGCGCGCATGCAATGTCTCGCGATAATTTACGACGCAGGTGTTAGAAAGTTATAAGCGGGAAATGTAATACGATTTTATATATTTCTTTTTCTATGAATGCGAGAGAGAAAGAAAGTATGTATACACGCCTGTAAATGATTCTTTATGTCATAACTCTGTATATATTTAAGGGCAAGTACATATAATACATACTGATGTGAGATCTCGTGTTTGTGAACATTTTTCGTTACTACAAGTCATAATTGTACTACGATGTACAAAAGTTATTTTTCTATCTAGTAAAGTCCTTTCTAACTGCACTTGAGAACAATCTCCCGTTTTCATCTAAAAATAAGAAAGCAAATTCTAAAAATCCTAAAAATTTAAAACACATTCCAATTTATTACAATTTATTTGGATTTTATCTACTCCTAAATTAATATAATATAAATTATCGATCAGCTTGCAAAAGATGGAAGAAAGAATCAAAATTGTATAATGTGACTTTTACTTTTATTTATCTTGTTATTTTCCTTTTTTTCATAACCATCTCCTGGAAGATTTATCATCTTGAATGCCTGAATATACATTCGTTTTATCTCGAATCATAGAAAGTCTAAGAGAGTGCAGCTAGGAGGAACAAATAGATCTAAGATCAGTTCTTTGCGTTACAGTTTAAGAAAAATGCAGTCGATTTGCCGCGCATAAAGTTTCAAAAAAGTTAAAAAAACCGATTGTTTTCCTTTCATCGGGCCTTCTCTTATTACTTACACTCTTCTAAAAATGAACTCGCGCTCGGGAGACAGAAAGAAGAAAGGCCACGTGGTGTTGTAGTGAATATAATAAGAGCAGACCCGGAAATGTTCTCTCAACTTATAATTAGAAATATAATATATCTTTCGCGAAAGCGTGTTCAAGTACTTCTTCATTATAAATAAGTGTGTTATCTTCGCGTTTATCTTATCAGTTTATATCTTTGTATATAGCAAAACATACGACAATGTGGTGCGAAAAAGCGAATAAAGGTTTTCTCTTGTAAAGCGTAGCTTCATGTACACATCGCGAAAGATGAATTAACTAGTTCCGATAATGATAATCGTCCTATGATATCGCTGGTCTTAACGAAACAATCTTATCAAAGATTCTTTTATTGAAGAAAATAATCATAAACATAAAAACTATTCTTAACTATTTCTTACCTTTTAAAATATTAATAATATAAAGAATGTAGAAATGTAAAATATAAATAATTTATAATATAGGGAAATGTATATGTAAATATATCTATCTATCTATATATATAAAACAAATGCCAAATGTAAAAGCAAAGTTTAAAATATAAATTTTTTTTACTTATAGTCAACGCATATGCTTTTCTCATTATCTCTGCTAGCCTAATTTAATGAATGTATTTTTCCTTAAGACCGACGATATATATACACACGCCTTTTCCACACACTATAATTAACGGTATATCTATTACTATGATACAAATGAGAGATTAGACAGTCTTCGGGATATAATAATAATAATAAATCATATGATATCGATTTTAAACTACGCTTACAATCTTGTACACGGTTTATGTATGTTACATCAAGATGAAAGTATTTTGGAGGCTCTCGCCGTATAAATAGTAATCGAAAACGAGATGAAGCGTGATTCAATTCGTTCTTTGTCAACATCGTTCTTTGTCTTGTTACATGTCTCTTTGTATAACCATCAATCAAAGTAGATATTTGATTCTTTCCGTTTCTTGCTTATTAAAAATGTATTTTAAAAAATTATTAAATTTTTTGAGATTATTTAAATGAAACCATTTCAATAATCTCGAAAGAGACAATGAGTTGAATTTCAATTAATTGAAATTCTAGGATTCTAATGATCTCGTAATACATTTTTTTAGACCCCAAAAAAATTTATTCCACATTTCTAATTATCTCTTTACTTTAACTTATTTATTTTAAGAGTATGAGAATAAATTAAGTTTTATATCTCTTCGAGTTCTTATACAAAAGCGTGTCACATTTTGTTCTTGAAAATTTAATTAATATTTATAGAAACGGCTCTGTATCGTACACAATAATGAGTTCCACGAGACTCACCTTTCTGCGCACTGCCAATAAAATAGTATTTCGAGCGCGAATGATAACGCGTCTCTTGTTACCTAGACTCTCTGAATTTCGAATAACTTGACATCCGTGTCGTACCATATAGGAGGCTCGACATTTCTTAGATATATAACGCCCCACATGTATGTACGGAACCATGCGGTCGTACCGGCGTTAGCTTGATATCGCCTGATGAGAATAGGATGCGGCACCGGTAGTAGGCCGACCAGGGTGCCGTGTTGCAGAAACTTCAAGATTTCACTCTCGTCTGTCAGTCCCCTAATAATAAGATTGATAAAAGAATATAAATGAAAGTGTGATTACAAGCGTTGTTGCTTCTCGTCCGAAATTACTGAAACAAAGCATTCAAGTCCGAAACAATTTTCGATTTATTTCCATTTAATTTATAGATGTTTTAATTATTCACAATACAATAAAATATAAAACATCTGTATAAAAGATTGATAATTAAGATGATAATTATTCAGATTGGGCTATGTTTTATTATTAAATTAAATAGATTGCGTCAGAGAGTAAATAAGGAAAATGAATAAATAAACTAAAAATAATTAAGTTAACCAATAATCAAGTTAAATTTATGATTAAATTAAAAGATTTTCTCATAAGAATTTTGATTTGTCGATGTATTAAGCTATTTTTTTTTTGCAATTAAAAACTCGAATCAAGATACTCACTTGTCAATGCAGATCTTCTCGACTTGCGGCACAAGAACTTGGAGCAATCGCATAATAGTCTGTAACGGAAGCTTGCTCTTCCATTGCCATACCCACTCGCTGGACGGCACCCATTGATTCGTGTTATCCACATTGGCATTCACTTGTTCAGCTACACGAATGCCACCCTTCTGCGCATCAGACAAATTTCTATTATTATTATCGATATTTATTTGCTTTCTATATTGACTATTATGCGTTAATAGATTTTAAAAAATCAGTGTCAAAGTTTTATCTCTCTTTGTTTCTTACCGGAACTACAGAATTTTTGGTCACGTTCATCGATTCCTCCGCGATATCTGTCTTACTCTCTGATAGATTACCGATAGATTTACCAATATCGATGTTGGCTGACGGGCTTAATGGATGTGCCGATTCTTTCTCTGTCATTTTTTCGATACCTGCAATCAACGCGCTTGAATTGATAATACATAAAAATTAGAAATATAAGTTTTACATATATAATGTAAATAGTCTGAAAAAGACTCTTGAATTTAATTGCAAGATCACATACAAAGAGAGACTCACCAGGAGTCTCCAATAGCGATGCCTTCAAAGTACCAGGTTCGGCGGGTTGTGCGGGATGCGATCCTTCCATCGCGGTTTCGCTGACGTTCTCGTTAGATGTGCTTGCAGGCATGTGACGACGCTGTCTCTTGCTAAGAGACTTTGCGATCGTAGTACAATCACTGGGTAGGTTTGCGAGCGCGTGAAATACTTGTCGCTTGCGTATTATAGTGTACACTAAATTACTATTCCCGTCGAATTGATACTGAAAACCCGAAAGTAACATGAGCGACAGATTTAATATGTCATCGAACTCCACCACGCATTACTTCTTTTCTTGATATTATATTCCATGTAATATTAAAATATATAAGAATAAAATAAAATATAATCTCCAAAAAAAATTATTTATATTATATTACAAATCTTGAAATTATAGACTAGCGTATTGAAAGGAGAAGTGAATTGCAAATAATTAATAAAAAAAAGTTTGTTTTAAATTTTATGAGTGATAATGCTATGTATCAATTTTACACTTATTTTGAAACTCTTTGTATATTGACAGAAAAAAAACAGATTGTATATGCTTAGAAGAACATTTTGCAAAAACATTACCTGAATAATATTGTTAAAGATTTCGAGCAGAAAGAACACCAAGTGGTGATTGGTGACTGCTGAGAAAAGGAACCATGGTGTACTAAATGCCTCCAAAAGATGCAGTAGTTTTGTACTCGCCACCATTGATAAGGTTTTGAGATACGGCGAAACATTGACTAGAATTGTCAACAGACAGTCGAATAATGGTTGCAGTCTCTGATGACCAGTTGTAATAATTTTGTGGAATACAGTAACTAAAAGATCGGCATGCGTTCCTGAAACAAAGACAATGAATAGCACATTAACAATTTAAATCTGCTAAGATATATTTACGAAATTGCGACAGAACTGTATATAAAATATTAAGAAACTAAAAACTTAATTTAATTATACAGAAATTAAATTAAATTAAAAAAAAAAGAAAAGAGTTTATGTTTATAATAATTAACTCTACAATCGGAAACGCGATCTAAACTATTGTGCTTTTTTATTTTTATTAAAAAACCTGATTATTTTTTTAAATTATTGGATATATATACAAATAACATACCTGTAAAAACCGGAATGTCCATAGGCACTGTAGCTGTGTACGGTTTATTCAACCTCACTCCAAAATTGCGTTCTCCACTCAAAAGAAGCAAAATAAATACACCAATGTGCATTAAACCAACTCGTGCTGAAAAATTGAGAAAGTAGACAATTAGTCAAATTAATTAAAAAAGAAAACTAATGTGGTATAATTCATATTAAGATATCACTGCTTCAATTCAATCATCAGATACTATAAAAATATTTTTTCTCTCTGAAGATATCTGAAGAATATCAATTAATGTTTTCTTTCTCTATAATTAAAATGTATAATTTAAAAAATAATTGAATTTATATTATGCTTCTATGCTATATTGAAGAAAGATATTATCCATGTTATATTATCTCTAGAAAAAGAATATTATTTCCTATACACACAACACATTTCATATAAAAATTTTAAAAGTTTTAAACATTTTGATGTATTGAATTGAATCACTAATATAAGTGATTGCATGAAAAAAAAACAGAAAATTTTACATTGGTCAGCTCGTGAATCATTTAAATGATAAAGAATCGGCACGAGAACTTCGAGGACATCCGAGCTCTTTAATACATAATATAAGAACTTCTTGTTATAATCACACATCTTCCAAAAGAAAACCAATAGTTCCTGGTGAAAATGCACTTTCTTGGTCGAGTTTGGCAGATACGTTTGCATCAGTGGATTGTTCAATAGTCTGGTAATACCCTTTAAGACAAATTGGAAATCTGTAGAAGAAAAAAATGTGTTTCAATTTTTATTTTCTATACAATACATTCAAATCTCTTAACATCTTTTTGTTCTTGATTATAAATAATTAAAAATATATTCTTTATGAAAACATTAAGCAATTTTCAGGATATAAGAAAACAAAATCTTATTTCTCGATTAATCAAATCTTTTTACATTTTTTTGTTCTTGTTTATAAATAATTAAAAATATATTTTTTATGAAAATATCAAGCAATTTTCAGGATATAAGAAAACGAAATCTTATTTCTCGATTAATTTCAAATATGCATTACTTTGACTTGCTATAGAACTTTAATTCGAGATCGTCTAATAACAAAAAAATATTTGAAAAACTGGGTGTTAAAAGTATTGCAGAAAAAATAATCTTTGTTGCGTAAAAACTAATTCTACATCGGGCGAAGCATTGGCTATAATTAAAAAATATCTGGGATAATTAAAATATATAAAATGCCATAAAATAAATTCACCTTCATCACGATGAATTCGACTTAAATAATTGATGAACAAATTGTCTCCGACTGCTCCCTCATCCAATGGCGCTCCGCCAGTGGTGTCATGATCCAATGTTACAATTAAGATTTGCAGCGCAACATCGACCAGCGGTTCCAAGGAATCGGCGAACAACAAATGGTTGTACGGTACCCCATAACCAACAGGATCATATGCACATACCGTATTTAACAGCGAGGTAAACATCGGCAATGCGTGTCTGCGAAAAATCACACATGTACAATTACAGCATATATAAATTATTAATAAAAATATATAATAATATTACCTACAATATTTTGTAAATAAATAATAAAAGAATATGTATCAAGAGAATTTAATCAAAAAAATATGTATATTAATTAAAGTAAGAGAAATAAATTATACCTGTTTTCACTGCTAGTCAAATGTTGAATCCATTTATTCGGTGTAATCGATGGATCCATCGGCGGATTGTACATGGTTTCGCTGAAGCATGTTAATAAAAGTTTCAACAATTCCGTGCGATTTGAATCGAGAATGGGATACCTCGGTGGTGAATACGCGAAACCCACTCCCGCTTCCCATATGTATTCACAGCTATCTATTGATTGTAATTCGTCGACTTTATCCTGCAAAAATAGCGATGCGTAACAATATATTCCATCCTTCCTTTTTATTATGA
>JBCJKF010043974.1:0-11149 GCA_039654545.1 Plocamopherus ceylonicus
TTCTGGGCCTGCCTCTCTTTCTCTGGCCCTGGGGATTCCATTTTACTGACTGCCTTGTGATGTTTCCTGGCTCTTTCTTCAGAGTATGGCCTAACCACTGCCTCCTTCTCAGTAGTGTAATTGTTGTCATCACTTCTTTTTTTTTTATCATTGCCATTACTTACATTTAGAATTGTATCATAAAATCAATAATATATTAACAGTTTCTATATATTTAGACTGTCTCTATCTCTCTCAAATGCTTCAGGGGGCACAAGGATAAGATATTTGTCATCAAATGGAACCCTGTCGACCACACCAAGCTTGTGACTGTGGGAGTCAAACACATCAAATTCTGGACCCAGACAGGTCTAGTCATTTACATTACTTTGTTACAGATATTCATGGGAAGCGGGAGGGGGAGGAGAAAACTAAGGACATGAATCAGAGAAAAAAAAAATATATATATTATTTTGTTTCTTTACAATAAGTCATTCAGTGTTTTCTTTTATTTGTTTCATTTGATTTTATCGTCTTTATGATTGTTTGGTACAAGTTTTGAAACATGTATTCATCTTGTTGTTGGTCATTGCCTTTCCAGGTGGAGGCTTCACTTCCCACCGAGGCACTATGGGTCAGGTGGCCAAGCTGTGTGACATGATGTGTGTTGCCTATGGAAAAGCTGAGGATCTTTGTTTCTCTGGTGGAAGTGATGGCAATGTTTTCATTTGGAAGGGAGTCAATTTAACAAAGACTGTTAAAGCTCAAGATGGACCCGTGTTTGCCATGCATTCTCTTGATAAGGTGATAAAAGGTCCTTGGCACATACAAAATGGATCTCGCATCTCTTTTCCTTTTTTTTTTTTTTTGGGGGGGGGGGGGTTTTTTTTTTTTTTTCTTTTTTTTTTTTTTTTTTTTTTTTTTTTTTTGTTTTTTTTGTTTCGTTTTTGTTTTGTTTTTGTTTTTATTTTTTGTCTTTTGTGATAATAGATTATACTAAGTGGAAATAGGCTGGTTATCCATCTCTTTACCACATAATCTGAATGTAAACGGGATGTGAAAATGAGTGCTTTTCACACACAAAAAAAAAATGTTGATAATTTTTCAAGAAGCTCTTTAGTTGAATTATTTAGCTGAAGGAATAAAAGACTTACCAAAATCCTTTTGTTAATGAAGTTGCTATTCCCTCTTAAGTGCACATTTCATTCAAAGCACATAGGCTGCTGGGTTTTTTCCTCTAAGTATTTTTGATTTTTAAAATATCTAGTTTTGGTCTTGCTGGTTGATTTTTGAGGGATCTTGTGCCTGATTTTGGTATGTTTGTTATTTCTCTTCATTTTTTCTTTTTTTTTTTTTTTACAATTTCAGGGATTTGTGACTGGAGGTAAAGATGGAATTGTTGGTCTTTGGGATGATCAATTTGAAAGGTGCCTGAAGAACTATGCCATCAAGAGAGCTTCATTGACCCCAGCTTCCAGTGGCATGTTGATTCAGGAGTCACCAGCGGTCCGTGCCATTGTACTAGGTCACGGCAAGATTTTAGTTGGCACACGCAATGGAGAAATTTTGGAAATTGACAAATCAGGCCCCATCAGCCTTCTAAGTCAGGTAAAATAAGAAAAAATTTAAATTCCATGTTACCCTAATTAAAGGCAGTGCTTTGGTAAAGCGTTAAAGCCTCAGGCTATGGGCCGCAAGGTCTTGCACGGGTTTGAAACCTTTGAGTGACACATGCGTTTTTTCCTTTTCAACAAGAAAATTTACCCATGTTGCTTCACTCAACCCGGGTAAAAATGGGTACAGCTTCATCTGAGAAAGTATTCTGCATCTTATTCCGAAAATGATAGACTAAAGCTGTCCTTGTCCTGTTCATGTAACTAAAAGCTCCGGTGTTTTGACTCGAAAAGCTTTATAAGACTATTACTTTACACTAATTAATTTAGAAAATGATCAATTGGTTTTTGAAAGATTTCACCATTTTATAGAGTGCGCTTAGTTTCATTCATGCACAACTTTTGCATTGGTACTGCTTGGTTGAAGATTTTTTTCTATGAATGCATTTGTATATGAGACACAAAGATTTATCGAAAGAAAAAGAATTGTATCACTGAGATAGAAATTTCTACAAAAATGTTGTGAATGAAATTTCATTTATTTTTAGTTTTGTTTTAATCATCACATTTTCATATACAGGTTCAAAAGTAGCATATTATTTCAGACAAAGCCTCTTACATATCCTTTGTTTTGTGTTTTCTTGAAATTGTGGTATGTTATTTCTAACATTATAATATTAACTTAGACAGGACATACATTTTAAAACCTTTATTTTGTTATGTTCATGTATTTCTCAGGGTCATATGGAGGGTGAAGTTTGGGGTCTTGCTACGCATCCTAGCAAACCTGTTTTTGCTACTGTTAGTGATGACAAAACATTGCGCCTGTGGGATTATTCTGATGGGCATAAAATGTTTAGTTTTAAAGAATTGAAACAAGCAGCAAGGTGTGTCACATTCTCTCCGGATGGAAGGCATTTGGCAGTGGGGCAAAAAGATGGTAAGGCATCTGGATTTGTTTGTTGATTTGCTTTTCTGTACATCAAACCTAAAAGAGCTTTAAAAATTAAATGAGCATCATGCAATAAAAAATATAAGACCACATAATATGAGAATGCCAAACCTGATTGTCAATTAGCAGAGCTCATTTATCTTTGGGTTTGAGTTTTGTTTGTTTTGGTGGACTTGGATTTTTTTTTATGTTTGGGGTGGAATGTGAAGTCTTTCACTATTTTAGAGGATCTGAAGATCTGCATGTTTCTAAACTTTATATGATGATAAAAAGCAAATCATGAACACATATTTTATAAAGTATTAATTTTATTCTATAGTGGGAGTGAAAAGCAAAAATTGTTATTTAAAAAATGGCATTATTACTTTTAAGAAGAAAAATAAAATTGAGTAGATTCAAGAGAGATTAAATATATTGTAACATTAATAATAGAATTAACTTTTAGATGTGCCAGTTGTGAAAATTCAAGATACATCTTCAGTTTACTGGAGTGAAATGGCATTGTAGTCTAAGGAACAATAATTTTTTAATAAATTTGATGGCATATTCATCGAATTTAGGGTTTCCGTCAACCTGCTACAGAAGTTTAATGATTTGTGTGTGAAATTTAGTGGCCCTATGGACAGTAATATAAGAGACTTTGTTGAACAACTGTGGAGGACTTGATGTGCATATGGTTCCTATATTTCATTGAAAATATTTTAAACAGGACTCATTATTTCATCATGTCTCATTTTCAATCATATTATGTATGATTATCCACAGGCAGCTTTCTAGTCATCAATGCTGAGACTATGGAGGAAATGCTTTCCCAGCATCACAGGAAAGAAGAGATATGTGACATCAAGTTCTCACCTGGTCAGCATCAACTTTGTTCAGTTTTGGGGAAAAAATCAATTTGACGCTTATAATACAATCAATTTGACGCTTATAATACAATCATTTTGACTTCTATAATGTGTGTTGAAAACAATTTTAAATAAGAATTCTAATGTTTGATTCAATCACTAGTTTCTGCTTAGTGTTGTTTTCAAAGGTAAAAATAGATAACATGATCTTAAATAGTTTTAAGAAATTAATGAAAAGTCACCAGCTGCTCAAAAACTATTTTTAAGAATAAGAGTGTATGAGAAATGTGGATCTTTCTTTGTAGTGTTGTTTCTTAAGCAAAATCTGTAAACTTTCTTTTTTTCAGATCCAGGAAAATATTTAGCTGTTGCATCTCATGACAATTTTGTAGACATATACAGTGTTCTAAAATCAAAAAGAGTTGGCACTTGCAAAGGAGCTTCGAGCTACATCACCCATATTGACTGGGATCTGAATGGTAAATTACTTTACAAGAATTGATCTATTTGACTATTGAGAAATAATGTTGGCAGTGGTGGGAGGTAAAGTTTTGGGATTTTTAGCTTTCTTGCTTTGTTTTGTTTTTTTGTTTTTTTTGTTTGATGCTTTTTAGGGGTCGGGTGATTTTGTTTTGCTTTTTTGGGGGTGTATGTGTGTGTGTGTGTGGGGGGGGGGTGGGGGGGGGGGGGGCGAAGAGAAGGGACTAGGAAGTTGGGATTATCTTCTTTTTTTTTCAATATTTGTTGGTGTGGTGATGGGAGAGGGGGAGGGGGAGCTGGGGATTAAAAAAGAGAGTAAAAGAATGATCTGATGGAAAATGTCTAGTTGTTGTTCAGTGATCAACATTTACTACTGGCCTTGCTGCTCTTGGAATATCCAATGAGCTATTAAAGTGCTCAATCGTTTTCTTCGATTCAACTTCATTGTTATAGTATTGATGACAAGGTAAAGAGCAGTTCTCTTTATTTGCCTTTAATGTTTCCAGTTTGTAATGCGATCTTTTTTCCACTCTCCATTTTCCATGAATTTTTACCATCTTCATCTCCTCTGCCTTCATCATCATCATCATCATCTTCTTCATCATCACCATCATCATCATCATCATCTTCATCATCATCATCATCAACATCATCATCATCATCATCATTAACATCATCATCATCATCATCATCATCAACATCATCAACATCATCATCATCATCATCAACATCAACATCATCATCACCATCAACATCATCAACATCATCATCATCATCATCGTCTGTTAAAGCTGGCTCCAAAACTCATGACCTGAGCGTCAACAATGTTGTTGTTGTTGTTTTTTCATATGCCAGGCAAGGTACTTATGGTAAACAGCGGTGCCAAAGAGCAACTGTTCTTTGAAGCCCCCAGAGGCAAGCGGATAACTCTAAGAAATAATGAGATTGAACATTTTGGCTGGGCCTCCTGGACATCAGTGCTAGGCAACATGTGTGAAGGATTGTGGCCACCAAAGTGTGATGTGACGGATATCAACGCAGCTTCATTAGGGAGTGGAAATCTTTTAGCTACAGCCGATGATTTTGGTTTTGTGAAGCTTTTTGATTTTCCTGCAACAGTAAGTTTTCATAACTTCATAGTTTTTTGATAATCAATATGTATTTATGTATGTTTTGTGTTTGTATATTCCATTATAATTTTTTTTTGTTTTTAGAATTGAAACATGTAAAACTATTTGAGAGAATCAACAAATATATTTTTAATGCAATCAATCTGACACTATGTATTCTCATTCATATTTTTTTACTTTATGGTTCGATTAATATTTCTAAAAATAATTTTTGAGCAGGGAAAAGGTGATATATGCATTTATTTTATGCATTTATACATTTATTTATGCCTTTATAGTGAAAATATTCATTTGTGCCCATCTTTTTTTTTTTAAAACTATTGTCAAAATTTATAGGGAAAATTTGCCAAGTTCAAAAAGTATGCAGCACATAGTGCCCATGTGACAAATGTAAGGTGGTCACATGACAGCCAGAAATTGATTTCTACTGGAGGAGCTGACACAGCCGTTATGATATGGAAACGAGAAGGAACGCAGACCAAAACAATGTGCCATGGAGAAAGTGATGATTCAGATACGGATGATGAAGAAGAGGGTACGGTTTAGTAATTCCATTATTTCTTTTTCTTTTTATATATGTCTCCCATAAATTCAACCTTACAATTAAACCTTTATAGGAAAAATAAATCAATATTGAAGTCATCACAATCCAGGCGTTTACAACAACCACTGGTAATTAGACTGAGAAAGATAACCAACTTGGGAAGTGGCAGTAAGAAATCCTAATAGATGAAGCTACTTTAGAAAATGGAAAATGCCTCCAATAGGCAAGTTGCTTTAAAGTCAAATGACATGGGTGCAATGGCACTGGTTTATGTACATAAGTAATTTTTCTGGCTGTAATGAACTTTTTCGGGTATAAACTAATTACAGAACCACCCGGCATATTTTTAAAGAGCTAGATATGGTAGGTGAGCAAGTGTATTACTTGTTTATATGATTTTGCTTATAGGGTATGACAGTGATGTGGAAAGAGAGAAGAACATGGATTATACCACCAAAATCTACGTGAATCCTTTAATTGAAAAAGAGGGTGTGAAGCCTCACTTGCAAGATATGAAAGAAGAGTCAAGGTAAGAATTCCTTCTTTTTCATTTTATTTTAAGAGGAATGAATTCTGCTCTTCTATGACATTTTAAATAACTGCTGAACTATGCTTATTGTATTGTCTGTATGGGAATTCTTTCTTTTTCATTTTATTTTAAGAGGAATGAATTCTGCTCTTCTATGACATTTTAAATAACTTTTTAAACTGCTGAACTATGCTTATTGTATTGTCTGTATGGTTGAAACAGGACATTTTGTATGTGATTTTTTTTTCAAACCTCAAGAAAAGATATTGCTGGGGGGGAGGGGGAATCTTATTTAATCAATATCAAAGGGTTTTTTCCTCGTATTAAAGTGTTTTTCTTATTTGATTTTTAAAATTTAGTTTGGCATTTTTGATTGCATTTTTATTGGATTTGAAGGGATATGAGAATTTAATGTTTCTCGTCCCTTCAGACCATCTGTCAGCCGCAGTGTTCCAGAACCACCAAAAGTGCAACGACCAGATCCACCTCCATCTTCTGGGGGAAAGAAACGAAAGATGACTCAAGTTACAGTATGTATAGTTATCAATTCACATGATATTAAAGAAAACATGCATAAAAAGTTTCTGTGTTGCTTTTTCTTCTTGTGAGCATTTTGCAGTTTCTAAAAAGCGAGATAAAAAAATATAAATTGTTTTGTTCCCTACAATCCTAAATCTTTTTCATAACACCTGCATTATCTTAACCAAATAAGTTAAGAATTATAATGTAGACCAAGATGCATACATAATAACTTACAAAGTTTTAGAAAATGTAGACTGTAATATATAATCTCATTACTCTATTCACTACCTGTTCATGTGAACACTCCCATTCCTCTTGTTCTCACTGCTCTGTTATCATATTCAAATACAATTGTTCTGTGTAATCCCTCATACCCTCTCCTCCCGTCTCTAAAATAGTCTGTATTCTGAACATGAACTGACAAGGTATAGTTTAAGTTTTTTCTGTCTACTTATTTGTATGTAAACTACCTACAACCACTACAAAAACATGAAAAAACAAGACATTACATAGACCAACAATTCACAAGAAATAACAGAAAATTATTTTTACATTTTTTTTTTAAACAGGATTTGCAGCTGGAGTTCATCCATGGCTACAGAGGCTTTGATGCCCGCAGCAATTTGTTTTACGTCAATGACGGTGCAGACATTGTTTTTCATGCAGCTGGTGCTGGAATCATTCAGAATCTCTCTTCAGGTGGAGACTTCATTCTTTTCTATTCCAAGTTTATATGCCACTGACATAACTTAGGCCAATTGACAAACCGAAGATATCCTCATTCATGTCGCATGAAATAGACCATTGTAAAGCATTGTTCAGACTTATCCGGTCAAGTCTTCTGACAATGGAAAGCTATTGTAAATTGTTTTTTGTTTTTTTTACTAGAGGAGAGAAATAAAAGAGATAGATACTTGAAAAGAATGAAATTTAATTTATGCATAAGGGTATGTTAAGACATTTTGATGAGAAAGGGGGGAATTAATTCAGCATTCCTACTCCACTTCCGTACCATATAAATAAAGAAAAACATGATTTTGTCAAGTCTTAATTTAGTGACATTTTGAAAAGGGGTGTTTTATTTTAGCAGTAAGGTTTCAAAAACAAAACAAAAATTTATATAATACCTAATATTGGTTTCCTTTTTTTTTCTTTTTTTTCCTCCAGGCAGCCAAGGCTTTTACTTGAAACATTCAGATGACATTATTTGCCTCGACATCAATCAGCATCCCAAATTCAAAAATGTCATAGCCACTGGTCAGATAGGAAACAATCCATCTGTCCACATTTGGAATGCCATTTCCAAGGAGACTCTGTCCATTGTTCAGGGTGGCCATTCTAAAGGAATTTGTTCTGTTGACTTTTCTTGTACTGGGAAGAACCTGGTGACTGTTGGACTAGAAGATGAACACAACATCATTGTCTGGAGATGGCAAGAGGGTAATCTATTTATTATCTTTACGTAATTGTCATGAGAACGTTTCATTTGTGCAAAGTTATAAATGTATAAGTGAAGGATGATAAAAACGTTGAATGCAGAGGCTGTGAAACTATACGATATTTTCACCATATATTTTCTCTAATTATTTTCACAACATACTTTTTTGTTATTGTTTACATTCATGTGTTTTCACCACATTCTTTCTATTATTGTTTTTATTCAAAAAGGACCATTTATTCTGAAAATTCATCATCTTATTCATTTCTGTTTATCCCTCATTTTTTTTTTTTTTTTTTTTTTTTTGTTACATGTTTTTAGAGAACCATTAATTATTTTTCTATGTCAAATGAATTATAGAAAGGAAAAATTATACAAAATATTGATGCTCATATAATTGTTGACAAGTTTCTGTTTTCTTTTTGTTATTTGTTTCCATTAAACTGTTTGGACTAAATCCAAAGACTCATTATTTCTTTGATTTATCTATTAGGCGCAAAGGTCGCTTCAGCACCAGGACATTCTCAGCGAATTTTCAGAGCTGAATTCCGACCAGATTCAGACACCCAGTTGGTCAGCGTCGGTGTTAAACATGTTAAGTTTTGGTCTGTTGCTGGAGGAGAGCTGATAGGAAAACGAGGGATTTTGGCTCCTGTTGATGGGGTTGGATCCACTAAAATGCAGACCATGCTTTCTCTAGGATTTGGAGCTGTAAGTTTGCTTGAAAGAGTTTTAATAAACAGCCTAAAATAACTCCTTGAAAAGTAATAAAAAATTTAAAAAAAGAAGAAAAAAAGAAGATTTCTGTAAGTGTTAGTAAATGGGAGACAATCTTATTTAATGTCTTTGATACAATTTTGATCCATTTGTGGGGAAAGATTTGTAGATATCTATGATCGGTGAATCAAAGCTCTGAAATCCTGATTGAGAGATCTGATCCACGGACCATTAATTTGTGATCGTCTGTTTGACAATTGTGTTGACACAACAGAAATATTGGTAATTTACTGAAGATTTGATTCTGCAGTTTAACAAATTTAACATGCTTCTGTTTTACATGATAAATGCATAACAGTAAAAGTTGAGCAGCTCTGATTACCTGCATTTCCATCAGAACAATGTTACCTACACTGGGGCCATGAGTGGAGATGTTTATGTTTGGCAAGACACGACTTTGACTCGAGTTGTACAGAAAGCTCATTCAGGTCCAGTTTTTACAATGTACACCACTCTAAGAGATGGACTCATTTTGACTGGAGGAAAAGAAATGCCGTAAGATCACTACTTTGATTCCTTTTCAACTCTTCAGAGCAAGCATTCAGAGCAAACTTCTCCATTAAATCATTTTAAGAAAATTTCCAGTAAAATTCAAATTGTCTCGTCTAAAAAAGGAAAACTTTTTTAAAATGTTGCCAAAGTAAATAAAGAAACCAAGCCCCTGTCAGTACTTTCTTTTTGTTTTGAACATTCAGTCCTCTTATTTATTGCATATAATTCATTTTTCATTTACATTTCAAGGTCAAAGGACAATGGACCAATCAAACTTTGGGATCAAGAAATGAAAAGATGCAGAGCCTTTCCACTCAAAGAAAATTCCTCAAAGGTTGATGTTATTAAATCAGTCTGTAGAGCAAAAGTAAGTATTGTTTTGTTTTTCATGAATTATTTATAGCAACATCCATGGAAAGATAGTTTGGTTTTTGGGTTGCTTTTTTTTTTTTGGGGGGGGGGGGTTTGGATGCTTTTTTTTTTTTTTTTTTGGGTTTTTTTTTTTTTTTTTTTTTTTTTTTTTTTTTTGACACATTCTCTTGACGGTTTATCATTACTGTGAAATGATGATGACAACATATTCATTCTCTATGGATAACTGAGAAAGACTAACAAGAAGTTTTTCTTTTTTTTAAGTTATGTACCTAAATCTCATGGAGACTAAAACTAAAAATCTTATGCAACTTTTGGTGCAGTGTGGTGCTTATATCACACTTGTGTTCTAGAGGGCAAAGAGAAAAATGGCACCAAAATATAAAACCTGCACCTAAGGAGTGTAGAAAAAATAACATGATTACAGTATCACCATTTGACCATGACAGTCTTGGTGAAACTAAACAACAACAGAACTTGTGGATTACAGGAAAATTACTTAAATATGGCAGCGAATATTATATTGGCTCCATTTGACATACCTTTTCTTTTTCAAGAACAACAAGACCTCCATGCGAACACAGATTTAGTCAAGTATTCAAGTAAAGGTACAAAACTAATTAATGTGCTTACACTTTATTTAAATCTTCAACTTTTCCATTCAAGGGTAAAATCCTGGTGGGAACCAAAGAAAACAGTGTTATGGAGATCACAGAGAAATCAGGCAACGTCCATGTGATCGTGGCTGGTCACGCTGAGGGAGAAGTGTGGGGCCTGGATCGTCACCCAACGGCTGGCAAATTCATCACAGCAAGCTACGATGGCACTGTGAGACTTTGGGACATTCCCTCAAAGGTATTGCAAATTTTGTAAATTCTTTCATATGGATTATTACTGTAAGTGAAATACATGTTTGATACAGCTGGTGTGTTAGGAAGGGAAGTTGCCTTTGCTGTAGAGGTGCAAGGTGTTCTCTATGAGTAAAAGAGGCAAATCATAGGAGAAATTATTAGAAGTAATGGAAAATGCAAGCAATATGAAACTTGCCTTTATTCACTAGGTCTTGTTGTAGCGGAAAAAGGAAACCGTAGAAAAAATTGCTGCAAGTTCTGTCTCTGTCTCCAAAATGTAAATGTGATATTTGCACAGCAGCAAGCCTAATGTATGTCTTGGTCTTCCATTACACAATGGCATATTGTGTGCTCATGTGTGCATGCCAGTACAGATGCGTGTTAGCCAAGAATCATGGTATGATCACCCTGTTTAAACTTGATTTCGGGCTAAACACTTTTGAGTTTATGATTTCAAGGTGTGCATGTTACTCCTACTATAACATCCTATCAGGCTGACATTTGTGTATTTCATTTTCTTACATTGACTATTACAACTGGTATTAATTAATCTGAATGTTTCATTTTCTTGGCCCCACAACATTGTAGTATCAGTAACTATTACTTGTAACAGGGATTTAGT
>JBCJKF010044085.1:0-11146 GCA_039654545.1 Plocamopherus ceylonicus
TTAAATGTTTCTTAATACATTCTGAATGTGTAAGTTAAATCAAAATATAGAAATGATATAGGGAATAATTACGCGTGGCAAAGGTTGAAAGAATGGACCGATCCATAGCAATACGCTGACCAGGATTGTGCATGATATCAAGCTTGCTAATTGTGTGTGTCCGCCCACAGTTTGCTGAATTAACGTTCTGGATAATGAAGCCGAGATAGGCATGCAGGAAAAAAAGGAGCCTACAAGATTACCTAGTCCCTGTAAACATCCTGCTTTTTTTAGATATATAGATACGTTTATACTAATTCAGTCATTCTCTCTCACACAGACATAAAAATATATTAAAATATAATAAGGCAACACCACCAATTTAATATACATGTAATGGAAGGAAGAAGTCTAATAGAAAATAATTAAGATAAAAGTTATTTATTTATTTTTTTTTAATATACTTTGTGATATTTATTTTTTTAATATACTAAAAATGATACTATAAATATTGCGATATTTTTAATGCTTACCTGCGCTACTAATTCTTGATTAGAATCAATCTCATAACCCATCTTTTGCGCGAAAATCAACGCCATAGATATCGATATTGTGTAAGCGACCATGGTAATCACGAAACTATCCACTAAGATGTGAGGTATAAGCGATAACGGTGGCATTGATGGGACTGGTAATCTAAAAATCTTGACATTATAACAATTTGAAGTTTATTTTAACAATTTACTTTCACAGCTTTCTCGTGTGTGATGTGTTTTCTAAAAAATATACGCTTTTTCCATAAAAATTTATAAAATGTTAAGAAAATTATTTTTGTTATTGTCGTGAAAATGACATTATCACAATTTTTTATTAAAAGCTGTGAAAGATAAATTGAAATCGAATATTCAAAGATTAAAAATACATTTAAAAAATACATTTACCCCACCGGTATAGCGCCGACAGTTATCACGTTATAAGTATCCGCCAGATTCATTTGCATCGATACCAGAGTACCGATTACTACCGCAAGCATTTCTATAGGAATCGGGAAGGGACATAACTTTGAGATTCTTGGCTGAAATTCAAATTTATTTCTTCTTAAAATGCAAAAAAGAATTGCCTTTTTAATACATAGAACACATTAACATTTGTCTACTCAAAACATAGTTATGTATCTTACTAACCTTAAGAACTTCGTTGTTGAAGATAAGTGCTAAAATAGTGATGCAAGATAATATTATGGCGGTTATATTGACGTCGTTCAAACTGTTGAAAATATCTACATAAGTCTGGAAAAAATCAATGAGGGGAACAATAACAAAAATACACGAAGAAATCTATATCTCATAGAAAAAAGATTTTTTTTTAATTTTGTACAATTTCATTGTTTTTTTTACCGTGAAGAAAGTAACATAAAATTTTAATATAAAAAAATTGGATAAATGAAATTAATCATTCGTACATTAAATGGTCTTTTTTTACTGAAACAAAAATTTATTTTGATGAAATCGCAATATATCAACAGAAATCGTACAAAATTTATAAAAAGTGACAAGTACAATGAAAAATATTTGGAATAAATGGAAATGAAAACGTCGTTAACGTGTTAAAACGTATTATCTATTACTTTGCGTTTTATATTTCTACAGGTGTACGGTACAAATATACAATACATAACAGGAAATCATTTGTGTAGAAATCTCACGTATCTTTTATTTTTTTAAAAAATATATATATTTTGACGCTTTGGAATTTTTTTCTCAAGAAAATAAATGCAATTAACAAAATAAAAAATATACATTTCATTTTAGATTTCTTGTAATAAAGTATTCTCTCGTTATGTATATAATAATTGCGTTATCAATCGCTATCATAACAATTATTTGAAATTATTGATATAATTATATCTTTATTGAATTTTTTTTTGTGCGTTGCCTAAAATAATTTTTATTTATGGTTCTGTTAATGAGATATTACATATCGCGATCCGCGCTCTAAATGCTAACCTTGACCTTTTGGCAACTTCATATAATCTTGACACACATACGTAATATTCTCTTAGCGTTTAAATTACAACTTGATTACATGGAAATGTCTACAGGAAGTGTTCACCATGATTGCTTAAATGTTTGACGAGTGCAAATCTTATATGTTTGACGACGAAAAGCAAAAAAGAAAGAAAAGAAAGGAGAAACGTAAACGCAAAAGTGTATTAGTAGCGGCATGCGCGTCTCAGTTAGAGAGAAGACTCGACTAATGTTTGCATTGCCAAACAAAACTTAACTGTTACTGTACTCACGAGAATAAGCTTGAACGCACCCCTGCGCCGTGGCAGATTGCTCAGCCCGAAGAGATCCCTTATTTGCGATGTAAACACGTGAATCGCCGCTGCAGTCGTGAAACCACTTACGAGGCTGTCCGCGAGGAGAGACGAGATTATGCCCAAACGCAGCACGTACATCCCTAACTAGACGAAATATTTTGAGTGATGCGCGAGAGAGGTCAAGGGAGCGAAATGCAGAAATATACCACCAATTATGAGAATGAAGTAATTAAAATGAGCCAACCGAAACAAAATAGTTTCTTGGATTCTTTAAAGACAGGGAAAAAAATTAAAATTCAAATTAATTTAAAATTTTTTATTTTTAATTAATTTTTAATTTTAATTTATTTTTAATTAAAAATTTAAAAATAGCAGGATTGGTAGATAAAATTAATTAATGTTTGAGAAACGCAAGTATGCGAAACGTATTATACAACACGAGAAGTCGCAAAAATTTGGAAGCATTTCAACATATTAGAGAAAAGAAGAGAAATATATTCTTTATTCAAATTAAAAAGGAGGAGGATATTATCTTTTGATTACATATTTTTACTACACATTTTTTAAAAATTATTTATTATCTTTTTAATTTAATTAAATTAAACTTGATATAAGGTTTATTGAGATCTGCGCTTGTTGAGATTAAGTATATCAGAATAGATAACTTAAAATAGCATAATCGAGAGGAGAGATATAGCAAAGAAAAAGTTAGAAGCATAAAGAGAATCGTAATATTTATAGATAACATAAACAATATTGAATTTAGAATACATATAACGCATTTACCTGTATAACGGCAACCATGAATGTGACTGTGGTTGCAACCTCCACTGGCGAATATTGATGGCTTACGTCAGAAATTAAGGTACCGTTTTCCACTGACGTGCTATTTACCGAAATTGCACTGGTACTGTATGTGGTAACGACTTTTCCAGTCATCATGCAGACGAGCGCGAATGTACCTTAATTAACATAGAAGCGGCAATCCTACTTAATTATGGGGCACTCTGAATTAAGCAGCAGCCAAACGTAATTTCTGAATAAACATTGACTAGAAGGTTTGCATTAATTTAAATAATTTTGTTGGCTTCTGGATTAAATCATTTTAATGTGAACAGTGTTTGTTTATATAGTGGTCTTTAGTATTTTTTTTTTTTTTTTTTTAATAAAATTTATAATTTATCTACCCATAGAGTTGTGTCTGGATGTGCCAAGAAAAAAATATATCAGGACCGGGAAAAAAGCCATATATATACCAACAATCGGCGGAACGTTGCCCAAAATCGCATACGCCATACCTATAAGAATAATATCGACAATAGAGCATGAAATATACAGATCGTCTAATCGAATAATTTAGATAATGGAGAAAACCGTTATCATAGTTGATTTGTTTATTAATTTGTATAATCAATCAGAAATGCGAGAAACAGAAAGCTCAATATGAATCTATCTAGAAAGAGTTAAATATTTCACATAAACTAATATATGGTGATGATAAAATAAATTAATTAACACGTATGAAGCATTAATGCGAAGAGATTCGAGGCGACATAGTGGAATGATCCGGCTTCTTTTCTCGAAACGTGATTATTCTTTACGAACGCTCGATCAGTGATTATTAGTTCATACAATTAATTAACTTTACGATTGAAAATTTATAATATAATGAAACGAGTCTTATAAGCGTTGAAAGATTGTTTGGATATTTGAATTTTCTTTCAGATTAAATCTTCCCTCCCACCAATTTGTTATATATTATCGTTTAAAATCTATCGCATTTAGTGCAACATACCTTGTGGAATATGCATTACAGCAACAGTAATTCCGGCAACAATATCTCCCAAAATATCGTTTTTCCAATCGTATGAAGAAAGCCAGTCGATTAGAGGTATAGATTTTTTTAAAAACGTAATTGGCTTGATACTTTTGCATCGTCTTGACATTTCATTGCTAACTAAAAAATCCAAAAATTTGTATGATTAATTAAATAATATCTGAATATTTTAATTATTTTTTAAATATATATACATATATATACATATTATATTATATCATACAAAGTATTCAATAGAGACGAAGTAGTAGAGACGAAGAGAAAGAATTTGTTAGTAATTTATAAAACAAATTTAAAAAATTTTATTTAATATTTTTTAAATCAGTCATTATTGAAAAATATGTTGCGTAGTTTACAATAATAATAGGGATTATTTTCATTAAACCCATGGCATTTTAATTTTTTCTTGCATAAATATAACGCTGCCTAATTTTTTGAGAAAGCAGTGACCTTTCTTCGAGAATTTTATTACGTTCTTTGTCAATCGCTATTTAACAACTTAAACCGGTTTTACTAATAATAGCGGTTAATGTTTCGAATAAACTCAAAAAGTGATTTTTCGAGAAAATACACGCGAGTCAAGATAAAAGGCAAGAGAACAGTAAAAAAAATAAAATAAAAACTATCGACGTTCGAGTAGTTTATGACACTTACGGATTCTCTTGGGCTTCACATATTTACACAAGTGATTAAGCTCGTCCTGCTGATAGACCGGCCGTCTGACTGTCAATTCTGGAGTAGTCGACATATCGTCGCTCCAGTGCTCTTCTGCAAACAAGTAGCAATTAAATTAAAAACTCTATAGAAACTATTCTCATAATGTGAAAAAAATATCAAACTCTTTTCTTCCATAGTTTTGGCCAAATTAATTAATTGATTAAACAGAACATTTTCATTGTTATTTTCGTTGTCAAATGTTATATTGGTAAATGTTTACAGCCATTATTTCGGAAAATTTGATTTACGATTATAACATAAATAAAATTTTATATATAATAAATACACATATATATCGGAAAGTTTATTTTGCTAAAAATCTATCATTTTTTTTTTAATTTTGAGAAAAGCATTTGCCGTTACGTGAAATAAAAAAAAAACAATAAATTTTAATATAGTTTAAAGTTTATTTATAAACTCAAATAAGCGCCAATAATCTTTTAAGGATTAATAAAAGTTACGAAAAAAGCTATTAGCTAACGCAATAGATAAACTAAGATGTGAGCATAAGATTACGTTCGCGTTCTCACGATTTATTCAATAGCGCGGCTAATTGATTACATTTATTATCGCAATGGCATCAATACAATTATTAATAATTTGATTACAAGCTACCTGTTGACATTACAAAAATGTATCTTGAGATGTCTCGAAACTCGATTATTCGCGATTCTGTCTACTCGTGGTGTGATAACTGAACTTTCACGAGCTAAGTAGATCTGATAACTAAACGTGCGTTTGTACGCGCCACTGGTCGGTACTATCCAGTTTTACTGTCGTGCAATTGGCCGATATCCCGATTCAATATTTTCAATGTAGATAATTTTTTAATGAAGATAATATACGCGACATAATACAGTTTACATTCGAGACTTTACATTACTTACTGGGTTTAGCCGAGCTCCGCTAAGAGATAAATTGCCTTTGAGATAAGTAAATCATGATCGGGAAACAAGACGTTTAGTGTCAAATATCTCCACAGATATCAATTAAAATGTATACAGACAGTAAAAGTTAGAAAAATTATTTTAGTAAACATAACGCACGCGTCGAATGAGAAAATAGATACAATTTATATATAAGCCACACTTTTAATTTATTATATTGGTTGGATTTCAAAAGATTATTGAAATTTTGAGTCCTTTCTTTCTTTCTTTTTTTTTTATATTTAGACAATATGAATTGTTAGAGAGAAAGAAAAATAACACGAGTTTACATATTTTTCTATATTTTTTTAAATTAAGAATTTTTTACATGCGCGTTGATAGTTCTATTTTTTTAAGATTTAGCTACTACGATATATAACAGTTATTCCTTTCAAAAATGTAATAAACAAAGTATATTGTTATTTTTGAAATGTTAGAAAATGCAAATGTATTCAGCAATAAAATTAAGAAATTAAGAAACAATTAAATGATAATTTCTTATAAAATAAAATAGATTAAGAATCAATATCTTTTTTTAAGATGTAGAAAAACACTTTTAAAGTATTATTAGGAATTGTCCCTCATCGATTTAATAATCGTTGATCGTCGCAAACTTACGTAACAAACATGCGATTAATATATATCATTCACTATAATAATTATTGAATAAAAAAGCACTAAACATTTAGCATATCTTTCGCGGGGAACAGGTGCGATGTTAGTCGAATTACAGAGATCCGGTTAGCTGAACTCGATTTTACTCGCCAACCACCGTCGATTCGATAATTAATTAAACGCTCGCGTGGTTTCGCGGACCGCAAGTGCACGCGGCGATAAACGAACGCATAATGCAATACGCGGTTCACTATCCGTCACAGTTCACATGTGCGCTATATGACGAAAAAGTTTCACAATCGCGCCGTGGCCTATACCATTCTCTCCGAAGCGATATATCATCATATATCGCATGTTGCGAGAGAGCAAATCACGCGGAAACTGCAGACGCGCACTTTTGTCAGTCTCATGCACTAACGCAATCTGGTCACTGGTTGATGTCGATGATAACGTACGAGTTTAGTTGTGCCTCTGAACTCGGTGTTTCTGAATCCATCTACTGTCAAATTACGTGTGTATTTATATGAAATGAAGTGGCAAGGATCGATTGAGATATTACGTCGAGTCATTATTCGTCATCAATTCTCCTCAATCATTGTGTTGTCATAAATCAGTGCGCGTGCGTGAAAAATTAACACTCCCTATATAATTGGAGTAAAACATTAGAAACAATAAATAATTTTAAATACACATTCGTACACCAATAGATATTAAAAATATTTTTATAATTAGGATGTTTAATTGGTTATAGAATAGCACACAATTTATTTCAATTAATCTTAATCTATTTAATATTGAAAGCTTTTTATTATATTGATAGTCACTGTTGTGTAAAAAGAAAATTAACATAATTCCCTTTTGTACCTATATATTTTGACAATAATAACGTTCTTCTTATCCGATTCTGAAGAGAAAGTGTCCGAACGTATCGTTGCGCAATAAATCGGAGTAAGAAAAGAAAATAAGAAAAAGTGCGTATCGATAATAGAAACTCTCTATTGTTGCCCGAAAAGAAATTTGTTTTCGTGTAAATCGCGGTTTACCGGCTCGTTTCTCTTTCTGATTACGCACTAACGAGTCGATCTTAGGCGATATGCACTCTGCCGGTCTCGTCGCCCACCAAAATTCTACTTCTGCGTAATCTCGAGAGAAATTCATCCGATCGCGTCAGCGCGAGTTTACCGTTGAGTTTATTGGCTCTAATCAGTAACGGAGGCGTTTCTGTGAGGAACAGTACTTCGGTCAGATTTCTCTTGATCTTGGGAAATCACGAGGGCAAACGCACCGATATGCGACGAGAGAGACGCGCAAAGTGATCGCCACGAAATCGTGACGCAGCACTTCAAGGTGCATTCGACACCGTAAATATCGTAAGATATGATATATTGAATACACAATATCGGGGCAAGTTTCTCATGGGGTCTTTTCTAGAGTATGTATATATATAATGGCCAATTATTCTTGAATTTTTTTTTATTATTTGAAACAATAGGTAAATTGTGTACTTGAAATCATTTGATATAATCTTCTCTTTTCTTCATATTGTTGTGGCTACTCCTACCTAATTCCTTTTCACAACTCGAATCAACGTATAGTATTGTCGTCGGATACTCAAAATAATTATGGAAACGCTTATTCTCTCCTCCCCACTAATTTTTCATGTGCTTTCGAAAATCATCCAGTAATATCTAGCTGCCTCTTTAGTTTGTAATCATCCTCCATTATCGGCTTAAATATTGATATGTATAATAATAATATCTACGTACCGAATACTTTTTCTATATCTCGTCGTTCGATTTTTGGAGATGTCAATATTCTTGTATTTTTTCAAATAGTATCACATGTATTATACTGTTGGTGATGTTGGTGATGATAAAGAGGAATATATTATGTAACAAATAATTTAAACTATTAAATTTTTCTGAGCTTTAACCATATTCAAACATTGGTTGAAAAAATTTATGTATAATAAATCGAAAAATGAGAGCGTTTATAAGCACCTAATAAAAAAAAAACTTTGTTTTTTTTTACGTGCGTTATTCTCGAGATATATTACGGCAATTAATCAACGAATAAATATTCTTAATATCTATGTCATGGTGAAACGTATTAAGCAAAACGTACCTTCTTCGCTTGTCAAGTTGGATCTCAGCTGAAACAGAAAAATATGATTTGATAATACGAGGCGCTATTGATTGTAATGCAAATACAAACAGTTACGTTGAATTTAAAACAAATTTAATTTTTATATATATATATTTATGAATAGAATAGATCAATCAAATAAAAATCAAGGCAAAAATCAGAGATAAAATTTCACAGATTTGATACATGCTATGAATTTTTAACTCATGACACGCGTGCGTGAACTTGTTATGTTAAATTCGTACAGTTTGCGTATACTTGAACTAAATTTCGTTCTCCGATATCAGGTTCTGGAATAGCAAACGATCAATTTGATAGTTGTACTGTTGATGTTGAAATAATGCAAACGAGGATTGCAAACATTCCGCATGTTTGATCGCTCTATTGCACGTAGAGAGAATCTAAATCTATGTATGTACTTAAGCCAGATTTAGGGCTGTATGCAGCCGTATAATTCTCAGCTTGCATAATGATAAAACACGTAATCGATAAATACGGCTTAAAAGCAGAAGGCCATCGCTGTCTGTAGGAAATATATGAATACTTGTATTCTAATTTCTCGAGGTGCGGGTATGTACATAATCACGTTATCTCAGAAATATAACAACCATGAATTTTTTTTTTTTTTTTAAGAGGAAGAGGAATACAAGTAGTTCTCTTTTTACATAAAAATTTCATTTTCTCTTTTGAACATTACGTACCAGATTTTCCGCGCTCATTGACTTGTTCTTGGAAATTCTCATTGTGCTGTCGCTGTCGCATCGTCCGTAGATGAACACTATATTATTTATGGCGACTTGGAGCTGGTAATCTCTCTCGTTACTGTTCCTCACGATAATACTGCTGTATCACTTTAGGGCGTTAGCGATAAAACTAGCGCTCGGAATCTTTTCTATTTCTATCTTAATCTTTCGGGCGCAAGTATTATTTACGAACACGATTGTCGGATGGCACTGTTGTACTTTACACGCTTCTTCTTGTCCGCGGCGATATGTATATTCTTCTCATCAATTTTCCCGTCAGACTGCGAATGATCGAAACGCATTCGACACATGATATTCAATAAAGGAGATAATTCAAAGAGACATAAAACACACGCGCATACACGATTGTGCTTGACCTCGCATTTAACGAACGAACGTTTCTCTCGATTCATTTAAGCGTTAATTGACTTGTTTTTTATTTCCATTGTCAGATACAATGGCAAAGACAAATAAATGTACAACTTGGTAGATTATACTATTCTACATCCTGATATAATTTAATTAAATTCTTTTCTTTTAATAAATTTCCATTCTAAATTTCAATAGAAAGTTACATGTATTCAATAAATAGGAATAAAAAATAAAAATATGATTTAAAATTGCGTTAAATACCGTCACATTAAAATGCAGTAATTTGCAGTTTGCGTCACATATAGGTATTTTTAATATTTTAAATAATCGGCAACTGTTACTTAAAATGGTTCATTTGTATCATTGTGTCGTACTGTATTTAGTAATTCTTTATCGTGTTTGTGTACATAATCACAAGCGGCGCCGCCTCAGTTCATCAACAATACGATTTGTATTTACTTGTTTGCCGTTTTTATCAGCCGTGATAAATTTCATGACGTCTCCCATGCAAATGTGTAACTTGCTTTCGGGCAGTTGTTCAGTACAAGTAGCATATGCAAGGTCGAAAGATTTCTTTATCCCAGAAGTATTATTCAAGATGCAACTTGATGCAAAAAATTTATTTCAAGTTATTTTATAAATACAATAATATTATTTATAAATATATTCTCTATATAAATTTTGTTTTATAATTTTTAACAAAATTTTATAAAAAAATTTTAAAATAAAATTAATAATTGAAATATTTAATAAGCAAAATAAAATGGAAATTCTTGCAAACAATAAAATTTTTAAAAAATTTGTATTCAAAGGCAACATGGTTACATGATTTCGCAAGAATTCACAAATAAAAAGAAATACCATAGCTTTGCAATTCTTTGTATGGGCAATAAATACTTACGCATTGCATCGTAAATTACATTATCAACTGAAATTGCGATAAGACAATTAGAATTTAATAAAAATTTTCTTTTATTGTCACGCGCAGCGACAATGCAATCTGTAAAGAGCGACGTGCAAATGCGCGAAATTTGTTCCAGATTGAGAGGAAAGCCGAACAGAGCTCAACACGTCCGCGTACTTACTCTTGTGTTAGTCATCGCGAAAGGGTATGGAAGCTTTATAATGAAAGAGCCGATACGTGACCGCTTCTATAGATTTTGCGGAGCTACTCGAGCTTGAACCAATAATACGTGCCTGAATATCGAGTGATACGTGCCTGAACATCAAGCTCGATATATGTGTTCTAACTAGAATATGTTGCTCTAGTTCTATTTCTTTAAAGCTTTCCTTCGGCTTTTGCTTGAACGGAATACAATTCGCGGATAGATAATGGATATATATTATTATAAAATCTTTCAGTGAAACGTGACATAATCTATTTTCATATATTTACTTTTTTATCTTTCTATTATTATTTCTCATATATTTACTTTTTAAATATTAAAATATTGAGAAAAAAATGCGCAAAATTTCTATTTAAATCATT